>JASAMX010016820.1:0-48597 GCA_030248175.1 Microlaimidae sp. YZB2_3
CTCGTTTAAAAAATTTAGCAACGTTTTCTTATCACAATTACAACAATTAACCTCCAGTTTTAAATCTAATCAAGTCTGAACGAGAAGCTTTGAAAGCTCTTAAAAACGTCAAAAACATCATTATCAGCAAAGTTGATAAAGGCAGTGCCATAGTTATTTTAGATAAACCAACATATATTGAGAAAATGCACAATATTTTTTAAGATAAATCCAAATTCGAAAAACTCAAAATTTCATCAAATAATGACTATAACAAAATTATCAAACAAGAACAGTGTATTCAAAAAGCTTTAAAACCTTTGTCTTTCTCCTTCTACTTTAAGAAGTCTCCTTAATTTAGTTACTAAGGACATGGTGTTTTAATTTAATAATTCCTACTATCGGCAAGTAGACCGAGTATGAAGTATGAATATGGAGTCTCCCCTTGGTCCACTTTTGGCTAATGCGTTTTTGGTTTTAAACAAACCTAATTGATTAGAACAATGCCCCGCAGATTTTAAGCCTGTTGTGTATTGCCGTTATGTTGATGACATTTTTCTTCTTTTTCGTCAGCTTAATCATTTGGACTATTTTTTGGAATATATGAATACTTTTCGATCTTCTATGAAATTCACCGCCGAAGCCAAAATTGATTCATCTTTTCCATTTATGGACGTTTTAGTTACGAAATCTGGTGTCCATTTTATTACTTCTATTTACAGGAAAAAACTTTTAGCAGCATCTATTCGAACCTTGAAAGTTTTATTCCAGTCTCATTTGAACTAGGCCTTGTTTCAACTTTATTATTTAAAGTTTTACAATTTGCAGTAACATGAATGTAATACATCATGAGGTCATTAGGCTAAAAAGCATACTTACAAAAAATGGTTACCCAAGGGCCACTTTAGACTTAATAATAAAAAAGTTTTTTTCACAATGTTTTTGGTTCGGCTATTGTATCTCAAAAATCAAATAATGTACGTGCTTGTCCAGTTGTTTTAAGCTTACCTTTTTTAGGAGTACTGTCTTTGCAGCTCCGTACTAAAATTAATCAACTTTTAAATTTATTTCCTCAGGTTGATTGTTAGGTTGTGTTTTCTTAAAATGATCGTCTTGGTGGGTTTTTTTCAGTTAAAAGATAAAATTCCCAGGCGTTTGGTCTCTGGTGTGGTTTATAATTTTAAGTTTGGTAACTGCAATGGTTCCAGCTATATGGGTAAAATTTCCCGTCATTTACACACCAGAGTTTCTAAACATTTTGGAATTTCACCTTTTACCTGAAGACCGACCTACACAAAGAGTCCGCTGTATAAATCATATTATAAATTGCGGTTACAAAACTAATGTTAATGATTTCTCTATAGTTTCTAAGAATAAAGGTGATTTTGAGCTTTTAGTGAAAGAAAGTATTATTATTCAACAAAATAAACTGTCCTTAAACAAAAATATATCTTCTTTTCCTCTTAAACTTTTAAAAATAAAAATCAACATGCGTTTTTTTCTCATTAAACCCTCCTTTTCTTTTAATCATCTTATTTATCGTAAATTAAACACGCGCTTTTTTTATCGTATTCTTTGTTTGTCCATTACCTCTCTGTCATTTCCTTTTCAATTTTAAAATTTCTTTCACATGTATTTTTCAAATTTTATTTTTTTGGCCGTTGGTATAACGTTTGTCGATTTATCCTTCATATATACGTGGTTTTTATTGTCGAGTTTATTGCATTGCTCTATCCTGTCTTACGAGGTGTTTCTGTTTAAGTATCTATATATTTATTATATATTCTTGTGTTTTATCTTTTAAAATATGTCGTTTTTTAAAAATTTTGTCTCATAGTTTTAAAAATTTGTCTCAGGTTCATATATATAAATAATCCATTTTATGCATTTTGTTAGGACAACGTTTATAGAGTTTTACATTTAGTAGTGTTTTTATTTCAGTAAAATTTTATAAAATTTATTTATATAGGATGTCTAAATTTACTTTATTCTTCATTTTTCCTATAGTTTTATCTAGTTTTTTAACTAGATAATTTAGTTTTAATTTTCAATTTTAATTTTAGTTTTAGTTTAGATAGTTTTAACTTTTTAACTGTTTATGTTGTTTGTTTACTTTCGCTTTGTACCTGGGGTTTTAGATAATTATTTGTTTCCTTATAAGTTTTATTAATTTTTGTCAACAAACTTTTATTAAAAACATAACAGGTTTAAATATATAAATATTTTTAGTGCAAAATTATTGTCGGTCAGTGTTTTAAAAAATTTAATTTTCATTTATCTTTCAAAAAAAATTTTATTTCTGTAATCATAATTTAGCCATTAAACTAGTTTCACAATTTATTTTGATTGTTATTGCTATACTTTGTCCTTCTACATTTTAATATTGTGACGCCTTAAACTTAAACTATGGGCGCACATTTGACCGCGAAACAAAATTCTAAGGGGAGAACCAAAATAATATCTGCTTACGCCCTATTGGGTTTAGAGTCACTGCGCGGAGTGTCTTGGGTGATAGTCAGATAAGGTGTACCTAGATGCGTCCGTATATTTAGTATTTGCTAGTAATTTTGAATGACGAGAACTAAGATGGGGGTTAGCCAACCGAGCTCCCATCTAGCTTGTTTTACAATAACTTTAACGCGGTAGGTTTTTATTAGTGGCTAACGCTTTGCATACACAGGGCCAAAAAGTACACAACACAAACCCGGGGTAAGCCTACTAAGGGGACGGCACCTGGGAATTTACTTAAGTTATTGTTTAACTTATAAAAATATACAAAATGTTACTATGTTGTTTGTGCTTAGCTTGAGCAAAAACATAACTAAAAATGTGAGGTGCTTTTTGGGGTATCCGAAGCTGCAGGCATTGTGTGGTGAAAATTACAAAAATGAGGCTTAAAGCCTTTGGTTGCACCGGTTTTAACTTTGGCAGAATTTTAGGCTTACACTACCCAACCTACACGGAGGCAGACAAGGGAAAGGAAAGAGCCCAAACCTTACCTTTAAAAAGGGGCCTTAACTTAGAAGGGGAGTTAAGGGAAGCCTAACCCACCGCAAGCTTAAGAGGAACCCTAGAGCAAGCTAAACTTATAGGTTTCTAAACTAATCTAAACTAGCCCTGGCTAGTTTGAGCTCAATGGACCATCTAAGCCACCGCGGGCCATTTACCTGACTATGATGTCAATCGTTATTCCACCAATCTTCAAGTATTAGCTGGGCGACTAGTGGAGGAATAAACCGCTCAATTAATGATTAAACATAAACCAACTTCGCATAATACGGTAGTTGGGGTGGCTTCTCCATAGGGGCTTGAAGGGTTGACCAAGGTTTCCACCAATTTTTTTCAAATTATGGGGGGAGGGAGATCCGCTTAAATACAAACACTAAAAAAATGCCTGATGGTTGTAATGCAACCAAGACTGACATGGCAAAAAGGAGGGAGGATGAAGCCACTGGACAAGCCGTGGTAAAAATATCTAAACATAAAAATAAGGATCTTTTTGGAGACCCTTTTCAAAAAGTGGGTCGCTTCAACAGGTTTTGTGGAATCTGAAGACTTGTCAAGGCACTCAAGACGTGGTAAAACTAACCTAATGAATTTTGCCAAAACCGCGCCACTTATATATGTGTCATGAATGCCTTCATGATTTGTATTTTGCTTTATTATATTAGTTGATAATTAAATCCGAAGAAATGCGGTTTTCTTTTAATCTGCAATTTTATAACACCAACCCTCTTCCGTTTGGGTTTTTTACCTCAATTAATTCTAAGGTCAATAACAGCCACCCTTTTTTTATCTCTTCCATACATCATGTATAAAGGTCTAATGGTCAGCCCTGACTTTTCGAACCTTTTGTTTGATTATTCTTTTGACATGTAGGGCAAAATGATGCCGGAAATTAATATTCTATGTCTCTCTGTAAATAAATTCTTAGTGTAATAAAGATTTTGTGAATAACGGTCGCTCCTTCCATGGAGCAAAATATAATTTTTAATATGGTGCAGCCACAGTGAAAAACTTTCAAATTTTTTTGGAAATCGTTATTTTTTCTGTTCCCTTCCAAAATGTCTGAAAGAATTAGGAAGCTCATTCGGCATGCAACGGAAGAAGAGGTGGTCTAGTGCTATTTGAATATGCGCCAATCAGTAAAAACTTATGCCAACTGTTCAAATCGGTTTGAAAGTCAAGTCCAAAGATATGTGGACCAATGGACTAAACTTATCAGCGACCTGGAAGATGCAGACCAAAAGCAAGTTCTGTTTGACAAATTTGCTGACGGAGATCCATCTCAGGATCAAGAAGGCTTTGTCACAGTCCTAGATGACAAAGCGGGTGACGCCAACGACCACTTAAAAGAACTTTTGGAGCAGATTCAATTCCATTTGGAAAAACTAAAAGTTAGCACTTTAAAATTATTCAGTACAGAAACTAAAGCTCGTGATAGAGCATCTACACCAGTTCCACAAGCAAAGTCCACCACTTCTCTGCCAAAAATAAAATTAGTTGAGTTTGATGGGGATCCGTTCAGCTAGAGGTTTTTTATTGACATTTTTAATGTGGCCGTTCACAATAAACCGGATCTTCTGGACGTCCAAAAGCTACTGTACCTGAAATCGTGGGTGAATGGACCAGCAGCCACTCTTCTGGAGGGACTCACGGTAACAATGAACAACTACAATATTGCCCGCTCGCTGTTGGAGGATTGCTTTGTGGACAATCAGCGCTTAAAGGAGAAGCTGTATTCAGATTTAAAGAACCTTGAAATATCAGACGAAACATCTATGACAAAAATCTGACAGGATTTCACACAGATGGAGAAGCTGATCAAGGAACTGGAAGCAGCTGGCGAACGAATCAATAATGGAACTGTGAACCTATTACTGGCCAAGCTTCCAAAAGACATTTTTAAAGAAATGGAAACAGTGCATAGCCCACTAGAAGAATGGACGGTAAAAACTTTAACTAAATATTTTCAACGTGTATATTATTAAATGTTAGGGAAAGAGTAGAACGTGTGTGTACTAAGGATAAGGTTAAGAAACATTTTGACCAAAGTTCTGGTAGTGAGAATTTTACAATACTTAGCAATAATTCGGCAACAATGCATACTAATTTTTAAAAATTGCAGCTGAATAAAAGTAATGTATTTAATATGACAGGTTAAAATGTTTTAAAAACAAAGTGTGTATTTTGTAGTAAAACTCACGTGTCTGAGCAATGTCGCATTTATGCTAATTGCACATCAAGAGGTCGGTGTAAGTACTGTTCTAATATGTTTTATAATTTGGCTTTATGCCCCAGTTCCTTTCCGGCAAGAAATGGGCTGGGTTTTCAAAATTCCTACAATGCGCAAAATAAAGTAGGGTATAATTATGCGCAAGGTATTAAATCTGGGTATAGTAAAAGCGTTCAATCTTTTCCAAAAACGTCAATCAATTTGCAAATTAATCAAAACAGAAAGGTAAGTTTTGGTCAATCGCGTAACGCGTCAATGCAAAAAGTTGGCGCGGTAAGTAGTGCTCCTAAAATAAGTTTCAGTAGCTTAAATATGGCAGTTTTGAAAGGTGGGTGTTCTTGGTTATCTACAGCGGAAGTTATGGCTATAAATGCAAAAAAATCGTAAAATTTGTAAACCTGTAATTGTTTTACTGGACAGAGGTTCCCAGAAAAGCTGGATTAAGATCTCAGTCGCGCAAGATTTGAATCTGAAACCGTGTGCTGAAGAGCGGATTACGGTAGACTTGTTTGGAAATAAAAAAGGTAAGGAATGTTTTTCAAACTTAGTAAAAATCAAGTTATTGCAAAACGATGGAAATTTGCTACCTATATTTGTAAACACAAAAGATTATTTGAAAAACCCGATTCAAAATCCCAGCTTCAAAATCCCAACTCAAAAGGCTAACTTCCAGTGATTTGGAAAACTTAACAATACATGAAACTGAGTTAGGTATGCCCTTAAATCTTTTAAGTAAAAAAGTCCAGCCAAATATTTTGATTGGAAACCACTACTATGATGACGTAAGCACAGAAGGAGTAAAATTGCTCTTAGAATCAGGTATGGTTTTAAGAAATACTGTTTTTGGAGTTGTTTTAGCTGGCAAGGGTATACAATGTAAAGCGTCCGATTATTTGGGGACAATTACAATTCACACATTTACCAAAGGTAAATGTGTGAATACTGTTCAGTTTGATAGAGATAGATATTCTGTTAGTTTACCTTTAAAGTGTGAGCCCGAAGAACTAACAGACAACTTTGGATTAGCCTACGGTAGGTTTAAATCGCTTAAAAACAAATTCAAGGAAAATCCTGAATTTTTCTCAAGATATAGCGCTATTATTAATGATCAATTAAACAAAAATATTATTAAAAACGTACCAGAAGAGGAATGTTTGCCTAGTGGCAATAAAAGAGTTTACTATTTGTCTCAACATGGTGTCCAAACACTGGAAAAAGTAACAATTAAGCTTAGAGTTGTTTTGGATGGGTCAGCTGCAACAAGCAATGAAATAAGTTTAAATGATACACTTCTAAGAGATCCTATAAATATGCCGTTAGTAGCCGCAAGTTGACTTAGGTTTAGGGAAAAAGAAATCGCTGTAACAAGCAATATTGAAAAACATTTTTACAAATTGGATTAAACGAAAAAAACAAAGATTTATGTCGATTTTTCTGGATAAATGATAAAAATAATCCAAGTTGGGAAAAAACATACAGGTGATGAGATTTTGTACTTTACCGTTTGGACTGAAGAGTTTGCCTAGCTTATTCTTTTTTTTGCATAAGCAATCATCTTAAAAAATATGATACAAATGCTGTAAAAGCTATTAAAAAAGAAATTTATGTTGATAATATTATGCATAACGTGGACACAGGTAAGGAAGCTTATGAATTTTATAGAAATACGTAACTGAACGAAGGTCATGTAACATATAAAGTTACGTATTGCTCTTAAGCTAAGTTTTTTCAGTAAATATTGGGATTCCTCGTGCATTTTGGAGTTTTAGCATGCATTGATATTGGTATGTATTAACAAGAACATCAAAAAAATTACCATCGTTTTTGTGGGCAGGCCTTTGACGGCAATGAATCATCCCATAGCATAACCAGTTCCCACTCCCCACAAAGTTGGGGTGGAGTGGGTACTGGGCACTGTCTCCATTTTTAGACCATGAAATCAAAACCAAATCAACATTTTTGAACGATCTTAAAATACTTATGCTCCCCATCCTTTTTGAATCCACCCCAAAATTGTAGCCCTTTGAACCCACCCCAAAAGCTAAACTGTTGACATAACCTCCCCCCCTCTTCTTAAAATTTGGGGTTAGCATCCAATAGACTTTCCACCGATATTGAGCACCTTGGAGAAAATTAATCATAAGAAAAGTGCCAGTTGTGGTAAATGTGTGATATGTGCAGGACAATGTGTGATAAAAATGTGATTTATGTGAAATTAAACACAATATCTGCAAGCAAAGCATAAAACGCAAAATAACAAAATAAACCTTTAGTTGAAACATTTGCAATTATCAATTTACATTAAAAAAACTTTACTATAGACTCAAAATTTATTATAAATACTCCAAATTTAAATAACTTTAAAAATAATTGCGATGAATAAAAAAAATTCAAATAGGATACAGAAAATCTTCTAAATGGCTATAAAACATGTTGTAACAGTATGTTAAAAATTATACAACAATAATTTTCTGTTGATGAAAAATTGTACAATCAACACTGCACAACTATATTCACTGTTGAAAAAAAAACATTTAAGAAAACAAATTGTGCAAAATATATTCACAAAAAGATAAACTTTACTAAAACATGCTTAAATTGATACTAGCAATATTTTTATAAAAAAGCCATTTGTATGAGGTAGTCAACCCCCCCCCCCCCAAAGTAACCCCACCAACCATGCTCACTTATAAATTACACAATAAGTTGCAAACAAAATAAAATTACTGAAGAATTTTTTTCATGATTTTTTATAATTTTAAGTAAGAGTCAATATGTACTGAAATTCTGTTGTGCAAGCCATTTAACCCCAATAAGAGGAATTGGATTTACTGTTCATAATTTTTAAGTCCATACAAGGAATGCTATCTTTTTTATGAAATTAAATATTTTTTAAATTAAAAATATTTCTTAAATAGAATGAATTTTTTTGTAATAATTTTTTACAACTTTATGTTTGTGTCAAAACTACAATATTTAACCTCAGAAGAAAAAAACTAAGTTTAGTTAACAACGTTTAATAGTAGGTAAATACTTCATTTTTATTTATATTTAAAGCTGCAGCAGCAAAAATTAGTTATTCTAACATGTTTATGGTTGAATTATATCTGGCTGACGCTGAAAATTAGAATGCAGACATGAGGGGACCAATAAAAATTGTGCGGAATCACGTTTTTTTTTTTAAAAAAACAAATAAGAACACAGAATTTTTTTTTAATTTCACCTTTTTACAAAATATACTAGAATTAAACATCTTTAGCCCTTTAAAAATTTGCATTTGGGTTTTAAATTAAGCAAATTGATAAATAATTATTAAAATACGGGTTTTGATCTTTATTAATAAACGGATTTCGTTAAAAATTTTGAATGGTTTTGTTGTTAAATAGTCGATTCAATACTGCAATTTTCGCAGTCAGCTAGATTTTATTTGCCTATAAGTGGCCAACAATTTAACTAATTGCTTTAAGCGCATGTCTGATCAGCTTGTTTGCATATGCTTGCATGTCTTTCTGTGTGTGCTGCTGTCACTAGCGTATCAATGAAAGAAGTACAACTTTAATTTCCCCAAAAATATTCTTTTTTATTTGCTATTATTATTCAAAAGCAGTTAAAATAGCAACTTTCAGCTTTTTGATTGAATTTACATCTGCTTATTTTTATGGCTCCTTAAGTACAGATGAACCTTTTGCATCAAACTCATAGTTACACTCATAGTTAATTAAACTTGATTATTGATCGGCCAGCGGTAAGTATGATTCCCACGTAAGTTTAAAATGAGTACTCTTTTAATAACCACAACTAATTGACTTTTTTAAGATTTATATTTTTGGAACCAAACCAACCACTTTTTTCTCTTTTTAAATAAAAGATTAAATACGCTACTGGCGGCTGTTATTACAATATTATGTTTTTGCATGTTAACATTAAATGCTGTGGCGCTATGTATTAATTTTTGCTGCTGAAAAAAATTTTTGGTCACAGAGATTAAAGAAAAGTTAGTTTTAAAATTTTAAAGTGAAACTTATTTTACAACTTAATGTTGAGCTTCTTGCTCCTGAAATAAGACAACTTAACTAGATTTAATATTTCTAAGAATAACTTTTTTAACGTTTTTATTATTATTCAATAATTATTTTAAGTGCCCCATAAAGGATAATAAACCAAAAAATTTATAGTTTTTGAGAAAAATTTTATGTGGCACTTTTTAATTTTAATACCTTAATAATAAAAACATTACCATAAACAAGTCACCGATTTCTAAAAAATAATGTTGCTCATTTAGAATTCTACAAAAACATAAAAGATGTATTTGCTGTTGCATTAAAAATGCTAACTAAAGCTTAAATTTTCCAGGCTAAAATTAAGGGCCTAACCGCTCTCCGTCAGGAAGAAATAAACAATAAACCCACTAGCGAGAAAAATTTTAAAAACAGTTTTCAGCGGTTAAGTAGCTAATTATTATTTAGTAGCGTCATGTGTTTCTCTGCACGTGATATTTTCTCAAAGAACAAGTGGTTACTTTACCACTCATCTATCTATTTTCACCCTGAAAAAATTTATCTTTAGAATAATAGTGTGCTAACAATACATAAAATACCATAAAACATTAATCATTAATAAGCTTAGAATTTTCCAAAACACTAACACAAACAAAGGCGCATTCACACACAAACAAATGTAAACAAACAAAGAAATTCGCAAGCCCTCAGGCTCTCATTTCCTTCTAACTCATTCAATCCTTGGTGTCTTGAAGAAATACCTTGAGTGAAATATCTTCTTTGGGCAGTAAATTATTAAGTTTTTTTAAAAATTTTATATTTATATCAGAATATATTTCTTCCTATTGCCTAATCCTCAGTCACTAAATTTTGAGTTATTTTCACAAATTTACTCACTATACTGTATTTTAAACGTCATTGCCCACACAAAAAAACACACTTTCACTAAAATGCTCACCTGACCACATCAACGTCTACAAACAGTCACCATCAACGTCTACAGACAGTCACATGCTGACGCAATTTGCATTCTTACGCATAGATACACATAAAAACCCATAGACACAACACACTTTTTGTACACAATGCAAGAAGTCATTAAATCAGTCATTCAGAATCACTCATTTCTTTTTAATCAATCATCAACTAACTCACATACGCACTTATTTATTAACTCAAAAAATCACTCACTCGCTTAGCGCGCGTGTACGTGTGTGCTTTTGTGTTGTAGTGTTTGTGTTTGCATGTCTGTGAATGTGGGTATTGTGTGCGTTTGTGTGTCCAAAAGTCCATACAAAAATGATGCGGACTGGCGACAAAACTCGACATTTCAATTGTTATATATCCTTAACGGAGGTTAGAATATGCGCGGGACATATATGGGAGCATAACTAATCTCTTGGCTATCTTTTGAAAAGTTAAGAAAAAATGTTTTTTGATGACATCATCACTACAGCCGATGCGGTAAAAAAAAACCTGGTCCCAAAAAAACAAAACTTTTTTATTAGTAGGAGATAAGAAACGCCGCTTTATTGCTGTTAAAACATACTTTTCTGAGTTTTTACTGAAAGTTTGAGCGAAATCGGCTCCCTCAAATTTTTTTTATAATGCGTTGAATGCGCGTGGTTTTCGCGTTTTTTGGGAATTTTTGCCACATTAATACACTGTCCGAATTATACATTTTGTTTTGCTTCCTGCTCAAAGTGTGTACGATATTGATCATATTGTTATATATTAAATGTCCGCCAATTTTTATTTCTTATTTTTGACCTAAATTTTTTTTTGGGGTTGACCCTTTGGCCCTTCGCTCAAACTTTCAGAAAAAACTCAGAAAAGTATGTTTTAACAGCATACCAAGCGGCGTTTCTTATCTTGTACTAATAAAAAAGTTTTGTTTTTTTTTGGGACCAGGTTTTTTTCACCGCATCGACTGTAGTGATGACGTCATCAAAAACATTTTTTCCTAACCTTTTCAAAAGATAGCCAAGAGTCTAAGCTATGCTCCCATATACGTCCCGCACATATTCTAAAATCTATTATAGATATATAACATTTCAAACTTCGGGTTTTGTCGCCAGTCCGCATCATTTTTGTATAGACTATAGTGTGTAAATGTGTGAGCATATGCGTTTGAATAGACATAGGTATGACCATGTGTATAGTGTGTGCGGGTCTGTGTGTGTGCGCGCGCATACGCGCGCGTGTATGTGTTGTGTGTGTGTGTGTGTTGTGTGTGTGTGTGTGTGTGTGTGTGTGTGTGTGTTGTGTGTGTGTATGTGTTGTGTGTGTGTATGTGTTTGTGTGTGTGCGCACATACGCGCGCGTGTATGTGTTGTGTGTGTGTGCGTGTGTGTGTGTCTCTGTGTGTGTGTGGTTGTGTGCGCGTGTGTGCGTGCGTGCGTGTGTGCGTGCGTGCGTGTGTATGTGTGTGTATGTATGTGTGTCTGCGTGTGTGTGCGCGTGCGTGCGTGTTGTGTGTGTGTTTGCCTGCGTGCGTGCCTGCGTGTGTGCCTGCGTGTTGTAAGTGTGTGTGTGTGTGTTTGTGTGTGTGTGAGCGCGCGCGTGTGTGTGTGCGTCTGTGTGTGTGTGTGTGTGTGTGTGTGTGTGTGTGTGCGTGCGTGCGTGCGCGTGCAAGCGTGTGTGTTGTGCGTGTGTATGTGTGTGTATGTGTGTGTGCGTGCGTGTTTATGTGCGTGCGTGTTGTGCGTGTGGGTGTGTGTGTGTGTGTGTGTGTGTGTGCCTGCGTGCGTGCCTGCGTGTGTGCCTGCGTGTTGTGCGTGTGTTTGTGTGTATGTGTGCTTGTGTGTGGTGTGTGTGTGTGCCTGCGTGTTGTGTGTGTGTGTGTGTGTGTGTGTGTGTGTGTGTGTGTGTGTGTGTGTGTGTGTGTGTGTGTGTGTGTGTGTGTGTGTGTGTGTGTGTGTGTGTGTGTGTGTGTGTGTGTGTGTGTGTGTGTGTGTGTGTGTGTGTGTGTGTGTGTGTGTGTGTGTGTGTGTGTGTGTGTGTGTGTGTGTGTGTGTGTGTGTGTGTGTGTGTGTGTGTGTGTGTGTGTGTGTGTGTTTGTGTGTGTGTGTGTGTTCATTCATCCCTGTGTTTGTGTCCGGTGGTGTTTATGGAGGCAGAAACCCTTTTTTTAACAGTGATTTCCATCATTATTAGGGGAAAGGATATGCTTTCACCTTCTGGCTGTTGAAACCAAAATCTGCTGGAATGGAGGATCTACACCCGGTGTAGAGTCCTAAATTAGATGGAAGTGAGTGGGAGAGGAAAAAGGTCGGGGTTTGTTAGAGGGGGTGGGTAGAGTGGACCCTATTTAGAGTAACGTATCGAGGGTTGAGCCACATTGATTTTTTCCAGTGGGTCAAAAATTTTGGCGGTAAGGAGGGTAAAGATGGACACCCCTGGCCATACATATAAAAGTTGGTTTGGAATGATGTGGGTTAAACGTGGGTTTAGGACAATGAAGATTAAAATTTAAGAAACGCATATTTACCCATATCGTTTTTTCTTGAGTGCTTTTCTTATATCGTTTTTTTTATTTTAAAGCAAAAATAAATAAAAAATTCTAAATTTAGATCAAAAAGCCCTTTTTATTGCATATTCGAGTTTTTTATTATTAAAAACACTTATTTGAACTTTAAAACTCCAACCTTAAAACTTAAGTTTGGAGGCAGTTAGAAGTCATTTTGAATTTTTCTTCATTTTTTTCAAGATTGGATGGTTAATCTCTTCTTCCCCCAGCCATTTCCCAGTGCAGTAGGGAATTAAACTCCTATCTCAGAATTTGAAGGGCTTAAATTTCCCCATTCCTATATGTTTCTTTGGACACCCCTCCCCCTCTCCCTTCCTAAAAAACACATCTATACCAGCCACTTTTGTAAAGGTCCACCTGTACTGTTTTGAAGATTATGTTTAAAAAATCTAAGACAAATTTAAGTGCATCCAAAAAGCATAAAACATAAATATAAAAATTTTTCCTGTATTCCGAGAGGTCAGACATTTGTTTGTTCAACCGCACTTTTTGCGCTAAACTGAATAAACTTAAGCAGCTGCGGATAGATTTTTAAATAAAATAGCTTAAAATTTATTTTTAGATAAGATAACAAATTACAAAAATACACATTACAAAATTGTTGTGACTCCAGCGGCCTAAAGTAAACCTCATGCCCATACATGGGCCAGTTGGTCCGGAGTGGGGGGGGTTGTTAAACCCCAAATCAGGGGTTGGGGGGGGGGGTTAAAATCCGAAAAACACAAAATACCCATATCGTTTTTCGGAGTGCATTTACATATATAGTTTTTCGATTTTAAAGAAAAAATAGATAAAAAACGCTAATCTTAGGTCAAAAAACCCTTTTTATTGTATTTTTGAGCTTTTTATTGTTTAAAACAATCATTTTGACCTTAAAGCTTAAGTTTGGAGGCAGGTAAAAGTCATTTTAAAGACATTTTTTTCTTCATTTTTGCAAAACTGAGGATGGGTTAACCTTTTCTCCCCCTCCCACTTGTAAGGGGGGGGGGGGTTCAACTCCCCTTTTCAGAATTTTGGGTAACAACCCCCCAACCCCCTCCCCGAGCCCATGTATGCTCATGCCACACACAGGTACAGCGCATATTTTGCGCAGTACCAACGCATAAAAAACAATTTATTTATGTTACTGAGACAAAAAAAGTTTAAAACAATATTTATTTAAAAGAATGGACCAAACTTAATGGGAACACAGTAGTCTTATGGTTCTGTGTTTCATTACCTTTATTTTCTAAGCAAACTCGAGTGCATATTTCAACAAATTTTCGCCTTCCGTGACTAAGGGGAAAAAGAAAGCTCATACAACACCTGAGAAAGCGCAATTGACGATTTGCATTTGTGCTCTGCGCCGCAGCCGTTGACAAGATATTGGCAATCCACCCCCGGACCCCCCCTTCCACAAAATCTATAATTTCACCTACATGCAAACACACACAGCAACGTACAGACGCAGGCGCAGCCATTTCTAGCAAATAAACCATAATTAATTTTTGCATCAAGATGTACAAAGATAAAACCAACAGTTCATTTTGGATGATCTGATGGGTTTTTTTAATCTGCGTCTATTACATGTTTAGCTGAAAAATAGTGCAAAAACTTCACTGATTTATTCAAAAATTCAATTTTCGATTTTTGTTTTTGTGACAGTTGTGACAAAAAATAATAAAGTCGGCGTAAAAGAGTACCAATATTAGGTAGAATTGCTCTAAAACTTCAATAATCACCTAAAATTTTTTAAATAAAAAACCAGAAAGGTACAAAAAACTTATGAACTTGGATACAGACTTTGTTAAGTTACAAGTTATGTAACAATTAGCATTCATTTTTGGCTATGTTATCTTATTATCTTATTGTGGAAACTATGTTATCTTATTGTGAAGAGCTTCTTTTCATGATTTTTATTGGATTCACAGCTAATAAGTTATTTTCTTGCTTTTCATGGTTAAATGTTCATATATGTAATTAAAAACAATCTCACATATTATTTTAAAGTGAATATGTTTTAAACAAAACTTTAGGAAATTAATATTTTGTTAAAATTTCAACAATTACAATTGCTATAAAGACTTACCCAAAGGCCATGGTGGTAAACTCGTCAAATTTTAACAGCAAAAGTTGTTAAGAGAGCATTCCAATTTAATGGAGTCTTTGATAACTAAAATAGTAACTGATAATTCCATTATTCATTATTTAACAGGTAGGTTTTCAAGTCTTCGCCTAAATATTAAAACAATAAACACTTTATTTACATTTTAAATCGAAAAAATTTACCTACGCATTTAAAGCAAACCTTAAATTGACATGAACGTAATTTAGAAGGAGGAGGTTATAATGGCCGCATACCTTTGACGACCATTTTCACTGTAAAGGGACAATAAAATCTTTTTTGTCCTCCTAGCAGTTAAACCCTGTAAAGTTAGTAAGAATACCCTTGTATTTTGGTAATAATATAAATCCTGGTAAATTTAGAATGCATACATTTTTTTCTTTACAAACGGCCATTTTATAAAAGGATTTTTTGCTTTTTGTGTTTTAAAAAAATTTTAAGTCACCTGGTCAGTATGTAGCTTGACAATAAAAATTAAAAAATAAATTATACTTTACCAAAAGATGTTTAAATCCTTAATAGGAAGCCTTATTATAATATGCGATTATAACAACATTATTTCAGTCCATTTAAATGACATTTTTATTTTAAAGTCATATTCTTCTGTTAATTCACGCTAGTTATAATAAAGAGTCTGTTTTAATTTAAAAATGGAACAATTTAATTTACCTAAATTCACGTAAATAAATATCTATTTAAATTCACGCGAATTAATGAAAAATAGGTCATTATGATGACATAACTTAAAGAAATCTGTCACTTTTAAAACTATTCAAAAGGCATTTTATTCAATGGCTTATATGGACGCCACTTCTTATACAGGACTTAAAGATTTTTTGATAAATTGCATAATGTTTTAACCATGGTTTTATCTTTTGGTTTTGCACTTTGATTTAAAAAAAACTAAATTTTCTATAAAAAGAATGTGTGTTAGAATAAACCCTTAAAAATGCAGTAAAAAGTTTTTCTCTTCGATTTCGACTATTTTTTGACAAAACTTTTATTCTGCGTTCCAAACCTTGTAACAGTTTTTTACCTTTAAACCATTTAAAAAAGGCCAAAATAGGGATTTTTTAATCATTTTATCCTGGAACAATGGCTTCTTCACTGCAAAAAGTTTTGTTATGAAAACATAAAAAAACAGGCGTCATGTTGTTATCTTTAGTTTTACATCCTGATTTATTTTGATTTTATCAAATGATTTTCCTAAATATTAGTGTTTTCTTCAAAAAAAAACCCTGAGATTGTTACCCCATTGTTTGTGAAACATGAAAAGCAAAAAACCGTTCAATAAACAGTACAGGTATTTAATAAAATCATATTTTTTGCGTTTTTTGTTAAAAACTCTATCGAAATAAACATTTTAAAATTTTAAAATTGACACTTTTCCATTTAAATAAAAATTTTCATAAGAGACTTAAATTCAGCATTTTTTCTTATGCCCAAAATTTGCCGACCGTTTTAAGGTAAAAGTCGCAGGTTTTTTTCACTAAAACACTAATATCTTGACAAGGACTTTATAAAAATTTTCAATCAAGGTTTCAAAATGAACATAAAAATACGTTGGTTTTTTATATATTTTTGCATTTAAATTTGCTTAGTAAAAAAACACCCTATAAAAAGCTTTATTTTTGGCTTTGTTAAATATTTCGACGAAAAATTGTTACAACATTTCGGAGCACTAGGTAATATTTTTACAATTAATCAAAAGGGTCCATTCCATAAAAGAATTACAATCGATGTGTAAAAATATTTACTTTTTAGTTATTACACAGTTTCTACAAAAAATTGATGGCTTCGTTGGCGAGATATAATTACTTAAGAGAACATACTGTCACAATTTAAATACTTATAACGCAGGATCATATAACTTTTTTGTTACTGAACCGATTAAATTGAAATTTTTAAATGTTGTCGAATTGGTCGAGGTAGATTAAAGGTTTTATATTAAGAGTAGTTTATTCAAGGCGTTATATGAATTTGATATGTGACAATGCTCCTTTAATGTTTATTCTATATTCAATATCATTTTTTGTGCAAAAAGCTAAAAAAAATTTTTATAATATACTTAATTTCACCCTGGGAGGTTTAAATAATAAAAATTCATAATCACAACAATTTTGTTTCATGTGACATGTTGAGATGCTTTTAAAAATACGTAAAAATGCTAATTATATAAGTATCATTAGAACATACAAGTATTTATTCTAAAGATGAATTCTATCAGGGTGAAAATGACTAGGTGGTAAAGTAACCACTCGTTTTTTGAGAAAATATCACGTGCAGAGAAACACATGACGCTACTAAATAATAATTAGTTACTTAACCGCTGAGAAACACCTGACACAACTTAATAATAATTGGTTACATCATCTCTGAAAACTTTTTTTTATTATTTTTATTCTAAAGCGTTCATTCTTTATTTCTTCCTGACGGCGAGTGGTTACGCCCAGAATTTCAGCCTGAAGGATTTTAACTTTAATTTTTTTATTCTATTTCTATTCAAATTTTTTTCTTACATAAAAATGTTATTTTTCTATTTTAAAGCATATTTTTATATACAAAAATTAGTTTAAATTGCTTTAAACATAAAGATTTATCCTAAATTTAATTTGACTAAACTAAATTAATAATAAATATTAAAAATGTCAGTCTTCAATATTACATTTTTTACAAAACGGCTTTTATATTTAAATTTAATTATACAAAAGGTATATGACTTTTAGTGTTAGTATTAAGAGATTTTTGTTTTTTAAATAAATATAGCTCTTTTCGCTAAAAAATTGCAATAAAACTTGATAAATATATAAAATCAAGATAAACATCATGTTGTAGTTTGACTTATTCAATAAAACATTTGTAGTTAAAATATGATTGTTTATATCCACTGTCATTTTTACGCGCCATGAGGCTTTACATTTATTTTTTAATTAAAAACCCTAATTTTATCTGAAATTCATATGCTAGTTAAATCAAGTGTTTTGTGGTATGTGTTCTGGCTTGTCTTGGTGTTTTACAGTTTTAAATTTAAAATTTTCTCCTGAGGGGTGGGGGGTATCCTGCCCCTTTCAAGTCGTCCTGAAAGGATCCGTTGCTTCTGTTCTGCCCTTTGACCTCATTTGAGGTTTCTATCCACCTATAGCCCCCATTTCTGCGGACTACGGTCATTCCTTTCTGTGCTTACAACATACGCCTCCTAAAATCAATGCTATAAGTATATTTTAAACATTCGCCAGGCTTACAAATGCTCAATACCAATTGGTACTCATATATATTTAATTGTGAGTACTCAGGCTCAAGCTCACAATTAATTTAATTGTGAGTACTAAGTAAATCTCAGCTCACAATTAAAATCTGGTGCTCAATGCATCCCTACTTGTGAGAGTGTCTGTTAGGGTGAGAAAGAACGTTTCTGGGGTAGCAAATTTTTATTGTGGGGCACTGAAATACACTAAAAAACTTAGTACAAAATTTTTAGTGTAAGGCGCTAAAACACACTAAAAAATTTTCGATTTTAGGTATAAATTTAATAAAATAAAAGGTTTGTTTTTAATCAATGTAATAATGAATTTAATTGTAATCAAAAAAACAGAACCTCTTTTTAGGAAATTCTTGTACAAATTTTCAAAATACCGTTTAAAAAAGACGTAAACAAAGGTGTAAACAAACAAAGGCGCAAAGTAATTATTTATGATTTTATTTGTAGTGTTTTCAAAAGTTAAACTCAAAAGGCCTGATTTAAATCGATGTGACAAGTGAAAAGTAACGCCACCTTCTGCATGCGTTTACACCGTTATACTGTCGCTGATAGGTTTACGTAACAATTGCGAACGATATTACCACAGTATCAACCGTATTCACAAAACCGGCGAGGGCTCGCCGGCGTGATTTGTTGTTGTTGAATAAACTTATCTTCCCTATTTAGATTATGCAAAGGGCAGGCGCTAAGACAAGCCAGGAGGGGCGAAAATGTTTCACCCCTATGGTTAAGACTCTTCGTCCAACATTAATAACAATGTTGGCAACCTTTACCGCTAGAGTTTTCACTACATGCAGTGTTCACCCATTCCGAGGTCTTTGTTTAAAGGATTTTTTAAATCGCGCCTAATATTGATCTTACTATTTAACGTCGTACATGGTCAGTATAGGTGTTCCTGCAAGGCCAGTGGTACAAACTCCACACACAATAGAGCTGTATTTGTTTGCTAGATGGAAAACTTCCATGTGTGGCAGACGTACAACAACAAACACTCTAGCCATGCCACGCTGGACACATTTCTATAAAAGAAAAGATCCAGCAACCAGGTTTAGGTGGTAGTGAAACCCGTAGGCCCGTTAGGTGCTGCCCGAAGGTCAGCACACTCCCGAAGGTCACATCACGTTGACGCCGGCGTGATCGCGCCCCGCGTCGACGCCGGGCGTGTCATGAACGCTTTTTTATGGACAGACTGGCAAAATTTGTTTAAGAATGGGATGCTGATGCAATTGTTTTAAGATTTACTTTAATATTTGTTTCGCGTTAACATAGTAAATTATTGCAATTAAATTAAGCACTATTTTTTCGTTTAATTTGTGGAAATTTGGTGTTATGAAATTTCAAAAACAACTCGCACGTCCATTAATGCAGATGTTCATGACACGCCCTGCGTCGACGCCGGGCGCGATCACGCCGGTGTCAAGGGATGTTCTTTCCCCCCTAAAAAATTTCCCCTTGGAAAAACTATCCCGGGATAGTTTTTTCCCCGGAAAAACTATCCCGGGATATTCTTTCCCCTCTCGGTAAATTCTTTCCCTGGGGGAAAGCATATACCGGGATAGATTTTCCCCCATGCTTTTTTATTTTAAAATCATATAAACTTAGAATTTTTACAAAATAATTTGAATGGCTGTACCTTTATTAGCTCAAATACCAATTTTTGTGTAATAAATTCTATTAAAACATGTTTACTCACGATTTTAATTTTGTTTGTAATTTTCTATTTTAGCGTTATAATCAGGGGGAAAGTTTTTACAGATATATTCTTTCACCCCTTCAAAAATTTGCATAAAGTTTATAATATTAATCCTGCGGTCGCATTCTGACGCGCGGTTGAAAGTTACCCCAGGGTAACTTTTTTTAACGCGCAAAGAGATAAGAGAAAAAAATATATATAACAAAAAAAAGGCGAAAAAATTTATATTAAGAAAAAAAAAATCCAACCCCAGAGGTAAAAATTACTCCCCCCGAGAAAAAATAAAAAAAAAAATACACCCATATTATTTTATTATTCGCGAGGGGGGTTCGCGCGAGGGGAAAAAAAAAAAAAAAAATCCACATCATCTTCCCCCCCACCAGAATTAATTAACAAAAAAATTTTTTTTTTCACGGACGACCCTGCGCATTCGTCAAAAACACGTCATTAAATTAAAATGATTATTTTGTTATCATGATATTTTCATAAATTCATAAAATTATTAAAATAAAACCCATGAACTACCTTAACCATTTTAAACCTTAGTTTCCCTAAGCAGCCTAAGCAAAACCTTCAAACCAAACTAAAATTCATAACAAACGAACAACAATATACAAAAGAGGGGGGGGGGGAAAGAATATCCCGGTTTTTAACCGGGATAGTCTTTCCAGGGGGAAAGAATTTACGGAGGGGAGAAAGAATTAACTGGTGTTTTAGCGGGATAGATCTTCCGGGGGGAAAAAGAAGGGGAAAAGATATCCCGCGACACCGGCGAGGCCTCGCCGGTTTCGTGAATACGGCTGAATAACTTGTCTTAGTTGGGATTTGATTTCTAAACCTTCCAACCGCTTGGCGCTATGTTGGTTGACATATTTCGGCGGAAGCACAAATTCGGCGTTGCTTTAGCGTTAACTAAAACTTTTATCCCAATTTGCTCATCAAATTAAAACGCCCTTTTATAGTAAAAATTTAGGAGTTTTTGGGGATTTGTTTTTATTTTCTCGCGATTCGCTCCGCGTAGCGCTCTTATAACTACAAAACTGTTTTCAACTTTTAGTTTTTTTCGCGCAGCTGCAGGATTTTTGTGTTAAACATTTTTAAACCTAAAATTTTGGGATTCAAGCTTAGATATTGCATTTCAAAAAAAAAAAAATATAGACTTAATAAAAAATAAAGCGCGAAAGGCAAAAAAATTTTAAGGTGCTTTAAATAGTGTTTTAAATTTGAGGTACAACCCCTTACAACCCCCACCCTTTTGAAAGATTTTTCTGGAGTATGGAGTATAGCCACCCCCTAACCTATGATCCAATTCAAAAGTCCATAATTTATACCGTAAGCTTTTAGTTTGTTCAAAAGTTTTGGGTGGCATGCGGTAGCAAAGACTGGCAAAATCTAAATAAAATCAATAATTCGTAAAACTATTTGGTGCACAGATCTAACATAGTGAGTAATTGACTCCAAGTAGATTGCTTAGAGAGAAAATCATACTGTTCCTTTTTAATTAAATTATTTCTTTTAAGTTAAAATTAAAATACAATGTACATTGACGACAGTTCTTTAAGCTACAACATAAATAACTATTATGAGAGAATTTGGTCTAAAAATTTTCACGTACCGATTTAGTACCTTTTTAAGAATTTTAGATTTATATAATGGTTTCTTTCCATTTTTTTTTTTTTTTTTTGGTAAATACCCCGTATTGAGAGTTAACGTAAATAAAATTGTTAAGGGTAAGCAGCTTATAAGGCTATATTCTTGAAAAAAAACTAAACACTTTGTATTTTTACAACACTGGATAAAGAACGCTGTGTAATAAAGCCAAATATGAGCAGGAAATATTTTAGGAAATTCGGGCAAAATATTATTATCTTTAATAAAAACCCGAAGCAAAAAATTAGCTTAATAATTGAGATTTCTTCCAATAATCCGTAATATAAACATAAACTTCCAATAATCCGTAATATAAAGTAAAGCTGGTATGCATCATTTATTGAGCTAAAAAAAACTGCTAAAATAAAAACTGTTTAAATCAACATTATTTACAATATTTTTTCCTGTGAAGCTCAAAACAAACTGTATATTTTAGGCCGGGCCCACAATCTTTGCTTAGCCTTTTAAGCCAGAATGACATAACATATCAATTTTTTTAATATTATTGAAGAGTTACACCATTTTTATCTGCGGTTTCACCGTGATTTCAAAATTTGTCACGAAAATATATAAATGTTTACCCAACTGTCTCATAAACTGAAAAATTAACAAAAATACTGAAACAATTTTTATTGATTTTATAATTTTTAATCATCATTTTGCTAAATTATTGTTGGATTTCCAAAAAGTTTTCATATTTTCATATATGTTTTTGGCTTAACCAAAAAACCAATTTTTGTTATGCATTAGGGTAATGCATTTAATTTCGGCACTTTTTTGTTTTTCCGATGTAACTTTTCACTGTATGGCCCCATTTTCCACTGTTAGATAGCTCATTTTGAAGCTTTTACTATACTGCGTTGCATCAAAAAAATATTGTAAATAATGTTGATTTAAACAGTTTTTATTTTAGCAGTTTTTTTTAGCTCAATAAATGATGCATACCAGCTTTACTTATTGTTGATAATGTTTATATTACGGATTATTGGAAGAAATCTCAATTATTAAGCTAATTTTTTGCTTCGGGTTTTTATTAAAGATAATAATATTTTGCCCGAATTTCCTAAAATATTTCCTGCTCATATTTGGCTTTATTACACAGCGTTCTTTATCCAGTGTTGTAAAAATACAAAGTGTTTAGTTTTTTTTCAAGAATATAGCCTTATAAGCTGCTTACCCTTAACAATTTTATTTACGTTAACTCTCAATAAGGGGTATTTACCACCAAAAAAAAAAATGGAAAGAAACCATTATATAAATCTAAAATTCTTAAAAAGGTACTAAATCGGTACGTGAAAATTTTTAGACCAATTTCTCTCATAATAGTTATTTATGTTGTAGCTTAAAGAACTGTCGTCAATGTACATTGTATTTTAATTTTAACTTAAAAAAAATAATTTAAAATTAAAAAGGAAAAGGATGATCTTCTCCTAAGCAATCTACTTGAAGTCAATTACTTACTTATGTTAAGACCTGTGCACCAAATAGTTTTACGAATTATTGACTTTATTTAGATTTTGCCAGAGTCTTTGCTACAGCATGCGATCTCAAAACTTTTGAATAAACTAAAAAGCTTACGGTATAAATTATGAACTTTTGAATTGCATCATAGGTTAGGGGTGGCTTATACTCCATACTCCAGAAAAATTTTTCAAAAGGGTGGGGGTTGTAAGGGGTTGTACCTCAAATTTAAAAACACCATTAAAAGCACTTTAAAATTTTTTGCATTTCGCGCTTTATTTTTTATTAAGTCCATATTTTTTTTGAAATGGAATATCTAAGCTTGAATCCTAAAATTTTAGGTTCAAAAACGTGTAACAAAAATCCTGCAGCTGCGCGAAAAAAAACTAAAAGTTGAAAATAGTTTTGTAGTTATAAGAACGCTACGCGGAGCGAATCGTGAGAAAATAAAAGTAAACCCCGAAAAACTCCTAAATTTTTACTATAAAAGGGCGTTTCATTTTTTAATGAGCAAATTGGGATAAAAGTGTTAGTTAACGCTAAAAGCAACGCCGAATTCGTGCCTCCGCCGAAATATGTCAACCAACACAGCGCCCCGCGGTTGGAAGGTTTAGAAATCAAATCCCAACTCAGACAAGTTATTCAGCCGTATTCACGAAACCGGCGAGGCCTCGCCGGTGTCGCGGGATATCTTTTCCCCCCTTCTTTTTCCCCCGGAAAATCTATCCCGGTAAAAAGCCGGTTAATTCTTTCCTCCTCGGTAAATTCTTTCCCCCCGGAAAGACTATCCCGGTTAAAAACCGGGATATTCTTTCCCCCCCTCTTTTGTATATTGTTGTTCGTTTGTTAAAAATTTTAGATTTTAGCTTGGTTTGAAGGTTTTGCTTAGGCTGCTTAGAGAAACTAAGGTTTAAAATGGTTAAGGTAGTTCATGGGTTTTATTTTAATAATTTTATGAATTTATGAAAATATCATGATAACAAAATAATCATTTTAATTTAATGACGTGTTTTTGACGAATGCGCAGAATTAATATTATAAACTTTATGCAAATTTTTGAAGGGGTGAAAGAATATATCTGTAAAAACTTTCCCCCTGATTATAACGCTAAAATAGAAAATTACAAACAAAATTAAAATCGTGAGTAAACATGTTTTAATAGAATTTATTACACAAAAATTGGTATTTGAGCTAATAAAGGTACAGCCATTCAAATTATTTTTTAAAAATTCTAAGTTTATATGATTTTAAAATAAAAAAGCATGGGAAAAAATCTATCCCGGTATATTCTTTCCCCCGGGGAAAGAATTTACCGAGAGGGGAAAGAATATCCCGGGATAGTTTTTCCGGGGAAAAAACTATCCCGGGATAGTTTTTCCAGGGGGAAATTTTTTAGGGGGGAAAGAACATCCCTTGACACCGGCGTGATCGTGCCCGGCGTCGACGCCTGTCATGAACATCTGCATTAATGGACGTGCGAGTTGTTTTTGAAATTTCATAACACCAAATTTCCACAAATTAAACGAAAAAATAGTGCTTAATTTAATTGCAATAATTTACTATGTTAACGCGAAACAAATATTAAAGTAAATCTTAAAACAATTGCATCAGCATCCCATTCTTAAACAAATTTTGCCAGTCTGTCCATAAAAAAGCGTTCATGACACGCCCGGCGTCGACGCGGGGCGCGATCACGCCGGCGTCGACGTGATGTGACCTTCGGGAGTGTGCTGACCTTCGGGCAGCACCTAACGGGCCTACGGGTTTCACTACCACCTAAACCTGGTTGCTGGATCTTTTCTTTTATAGAAATGTGTCCAGCGTGGCATGGCTAGAGAGTTTGTTGTTGTACATCTGCCACACATGGAAGTTTTCCATCTAGCAAACAAATACAGCTCTATTGTGTATGGAGTTTGTGGCACTGGCCTTGCAGGAACACCTATACTGACCATGTACGACGTTAAATAGTAAGATCAATATTAGGCGCGATTTAAAAAATCCTTTAAACAAAGACCTCGGAATGGGTGAACACTGCATGTAGTGAACACTCTAGCGGTAAAGGTTGCCAACATTGTTATTAATGTTGGACGAAGAGTCTTAACCATAGAGGTGAAACATTTTCGCCCCTCCTGGCTTGTCTTAGCGCCTGCCCTTTGCATAATCTAAATAGGGAAGATAAGTTTCAGGTTATTCAACAACAACAAATCACGCCCGCGAGCCCTCGCCGGTTTCGTGAATACGGCTGATACTGTGGTAATATCGTTCACAATTGTTACGTAAACCTATCAGCGACAGTATAACGGTGTAAACGCATGCAGAAGGTGGCGTCACTTTTCACTTGTCACATCGATTTAAATCAGGCCTTTTGAGTTTAACTTTTGAAAACACTACAAATAAAATCATAAATAATTACTTTGCGCCTTTGTTTGTTTACACCTTTGTTTACGTCTTTTTTAAACGGTAGTTCGAAAATTTGCACAAGAATTTCCTAAAAAGAGGTTCTGTTTTTTTGATTACAATTAAATTCATTATTACATTGATTAAAAACAAACCTTTTATTTTATTAAATTTATACCTAAAATCGAAAATTTTTTAGTGTGTTTTAGCGCCTTACACTAAAAATTTTGTACTAAGTTTTTTAGTGTATTTCAGTGCCCCACAATAAAAATTTGCTACCCCAGAAACGTTTTTTCTCACCCTAACAGACACTCTCACAAGTAGGGATGCATTGAGCACCAGATTTTAATTGTGAGCTGAGCATTACTTAGTACTCACAATTAAATTAATTGTGAGCTTGAGCCTGAGTACTCACAATTAAATATATATGAGTACCATTTGGTAATAAGCATTTGTGAGCCTGGCAAATGTTTAAAATATACTTACGTATAGCATTGATTTTAGGAGGCGTATGTTGTAAGCACAGAAGGGAATGACCGTAGTCCGCAGAAATGGGGGCTATGGGTGGATAGAGTCCTCAAGCGAGGTCAAAGGGCAGAACAGAAGCAACGGATCCTTTCAGGACGACTTGAAAGGGGCTGGATACCCCCACCCGTCAGGAGAAAATTTTAAAATTAAAACTGTAAAACACCAAGACAAGCCAGAACACATACCGCAAAACACTTAATTTAACTAGCATATGAATTTCAGATAAAATTAGGGTTTTTAATTAAAAAATAAATGTAAAGCCTCATGGCGTGTAAAAATGACAGTGGATATAAACAATCATATTTTAACTACAAAAGTTTTATTGAATAAGTCAAACTACAACATGATGTTTTTCTTAATTTTATAGATTTATCAAGTTTTATTGTAATTTTTTAGCGAAAAGAGCTATACTTATTTAAAAAACAAAAATCTCTTAATACTAACACTAAAAGTCATATACCTTTTGTATAATTAAATTTAAATATAAAAGCCGTTTTGTAAAAAATGTAATATTGAAGACTGACATTTTTAATATTTATTATCAATTTAGTTTAGGCAAATTAAATTTAGGATAAATCTTTATGTTTAAAGCAATTTAAACTAATTTTTGTATATAAAAATATGCTTTAAAATAGAAAAATAACATTTTTATGTAAGAAAAAAATTTGAATAGAAATAGAATAAAAAAATTAAAGTTAAAATCCTTCAGGCTGAAATTCTGGGCGTATCCGCTCGCCGTCAGGAAGAAATAAAGAATGAATGCTTTAGAATAAAAATAATAAAAAAAAGTTTTCAGAGATGATGTAACCAATTATTATTAAGTTGTGTCAGGTGTTTCTCTCCACGTGATATTATCTCAAAAAACGAGTTGTTACTTTACCACCTAAAAACGAGTCATAAAATTCATCTTTAGAATAAGTACTTGTACAGTATGTTCTAATGATATTTATATAATTAGCATTTTTACGTATTTTTAAAAGCAAACAACATGTCAACATTTCACATGAAACAAAACTGTTGTGATTATGAATTTTTACTATTTAAACTTCCCAGGGTGAAATTAAGTATATTATAAAATTTTTTTTTACCTTTTTGCACAAAAAATGATACTGAATATAGAATAAACATTAAAGGAGCATTGTCACATATCAAATTCATATAACGCCTTGAATAAACTACTCTTAATACAAAACCATTAATCTACCTCGACCAATTCGACAACATTTAAAAATTTCAATTTAATCGGTTCAGTAACAAAAAAGTTATATGATCCTGCGTTATAAGTATTTAAATTATGACAGTATGTTCTCTTAAGTAATTATATCTCGCGAACGAAGCCACCAATTTTTTGTAGAAACTGTGTAAAAACTAAAAAGTAAATATTTGTACACATCGATTGTAATTATTTTATGGAATGGACCCTTTTGATTAATTGTAAAAATATTACCTTGTGTTCCAAAATCTTGTAACGATTTTTCGTCAAAATATTTAACAAAGCCAAAAATAAAGCTTTTTATAGGGCGTTTTTTCTTACTAAGCAAATTTTAATGCAAAAACATATAAAAAACCAACGTATTTTTATGTTCATTTTGAAACCTTGATTGAAAATTTTTATAAAGTCCTTGTCAAGATTTTAGTGTTTTAGTAAAAAAAAACCTGCGACTTTTACCTTAAAACGGTCGGCGAATTTTGGGCATAAGAAAAAATGCTGAATTTAAGTCTCTTATGAAAATTTTTATTTAAATGGAAAAGTGTCAATTTTAAAATGTTTATTTCGATAGAGTTTTTAACAAAAAACGCAAAAAATATGATTTTATTAAATACCTGTACTGTTTATTGAACGGTTTTTTGCTTTTCATGTTTCACAAACAATGGGGTAACAATCTCAGGGGTTTTTTTTGAAGAAAACACTAATATTTAGGAAAATCATTTGATATAACCAAAATAAATCAGGATGTAAAAATAAACATAACAACATGACGCCTGTTTTTTTATGTTTTCATAACAAAACTTTTTGCAGTGAAGAAGCCATTGTTCCAGGATAAAATGATTAAAAAAATCCCTATTTTAGCCTTTTTTAAATGGTTTAAAGGTAAAAAACTGTTACAAGGTTTGGAATGCAGAATAAAAGTTTGGACAAAAAATAGTCGAAATCGAAGAGAAACCTTTTTTACTGCATTTTTAAGGGTTTATTCTAACACACATTCTTTTTATAGAAAATTTAGTTTTTTTAAATCAAAGTGCAAAACCAAAAGATAAAACCATGATTAAAACATTATGCAATTTATCAAAAAAATCTTTAAGTCCTGTATAAGAAGTGGCGTCCATATAAGCCATTAAATAAAATGCCTTTTGAATAGTTTTAAAAGTGACACATTTCTTTGAGTTATAACATCATAATGACCTATTTTTCATTAATTCGCATGAATTTAAATAGATATTTATTTACGTGAATTTAGGTAAATTAAATTGTTCCATTTTTAAATTAAAATATACTCTTTATTATAACTAGCGTGAATTAACAGAAGAATATGACTTTAAAATAAAAATGTCATTTAAATGGACTGAAATAATGTTGTTATAATCGCATATTATAATAAGGCTTCTTATTAAGGATTTAAACATCTTTTGGTAAAGTATAATTTATTTTTTAATTTTTATTGTCAAGCTCACAATTAAGCTAATTAGCCTGGGCTAATTGTGAGCTTGAGCTTGAGCCTGAGATTTATTGTGAGCTTGAGCTTAATTTTAGCAGGACATTGTTAAGTTTACAGCAAAAGACATAACATTACAGACGTTTTTAACGTTTATTGCATAAGATTTTAGTTTTATTTTTTAAAAATATTATTTTTAGGGTTAATATCACTGTTGCTCTTGTACTTTATTGCAGTTGTAACTTTAAATGTAAATGGTCATCAAAAATGGTTCCCTATCAAGAATATTTTTTCTGGAATGAATTTCTAAAGCAACAGAACAATTAACATCATATTTTATTAAACAAACCAAGCTTACTGCATAATAAACTTCACAGAATTCCCATAAATAATAGAAAAAATGAGATTATTTTAATATTAGATTATTATAATGAAATTATTTTAATATAGCACTTAGAAACTGAAAAATTCTTTGAAAAGCAAAAAAAAAATCAGTCTTTTCTAATGCTTAGGGGTGCGGTACAGAGTCAAACTTTTTGTCTTCAGTTTTTTATGATTTTTTTGAAAACCTTACCCCTGCCCCCAGTAGATCCCAAAATTTTTTTTATGAAACTATCTTGGGTGGTTTAGGAGATACAGTGTACGACTTCCCAAAAATAGCGTTTTTTTGAAATTCTGTCCTTAAAAAAATTTTAATAAGTATAAACTTTAAAGTTATAAAAGTTTTGCAAAAGAAAGCGATTTTTTTCTACTTTAACTTGATACCTTGATTGTTGAGATTGGAGCGATATTTCTCGTGATATTGTGTTTTATGTACAAAAAACCCGTGATGTTTTTTGTTAAAAATACAAAGTTTAGGGTAAATTGTTGGGCAAAATTAATCAAACCACTGCCGTTGTGTGGTGTTTTTAACAAAAAAATCGAGGATTTTTGTATGAAAAATGCAATATTTAGACAAATACTGCGCCAATCTTAACAATCAAGGTATCAAATTATAGTAAAAAGTAGCTGCTTGTTTTATTTAAAACTTTTATAACTTTTAATTTTATACTCCTTTTGGAGGGTCATATCTCCTGAACCTAAAAAGAGATTTTAGCAAAAAAAATTTTGTGGCCTATTTGAGGCAGGGGTAATGTTTTTACAAAAAATCATCAATATTGAAGACAAAAAAATTGACTCGGTACTGCGCCTTTAAACAAAAATAAAAAAACACAAAAAACTAAAACCCCATACTCACAACATCCTGAAACCAAAAGTCGATTTAATCATTTTCATTAGCATTATTGTTTGAATAACTTACTTTATTTTACGTTTAAAGTAAAAATAGCATATTTAACTCCAAATGAGTGCAGCTTTGGCAGCTAAGGGGAAGGGTACGGAGGTTTAAAGTGGTTGGTTACCCCGGGTAAATTGCATCTTGAATTCTGGTACTCTCTTAACCATACATGGGCAAGTTGGTCCGGATTGGGGGTGTTAAACCCCAAATTATGGGGGGGGGTTAAAATCTGAAAAACGCAAAATACCCATATTGTTTTTTCTTTGGAGTGCATTTTACCCATATCGTTTTTCGATTTTGAAGGAAAAATAGGTAAAAAACGCTAATCTTAGGTCAAAAAGCCCTTTTTATAGCATTTTTGAGCTTTTTATTGCTTAAAACATTCATTTTGACCTCAAAACTTAAGTTTGGGGGCAGTTAGAAGTCATTTTAAAGACATTTTTTTCTTCATTTTTCCAAAATTGGGGGGTTAACTTTTTCTCCCCCCCACTTCTGAGTGGGGGGGGGTTAAACCTCCTACTCAGAATTTGGGGAGGGGTTCACCCCCCAAACCCCCCCCCCGTGCCCATGTATGCTCTTAACCTTATTCTGCAAAATAAATTTAAAAAATTACTCATTGCACATTATTGACTTATTCTGCGGACATAAAACTAATCAGTGTTTTTGAAAAGCGCAAAATTTTAAATTTTTAGCAAAAATAATGGGCAGACTGTTTTGCACACTATATGCAATCAGTCTGCACCGTACTGAAAATAAATTCTGCGCTAATCAAAAATATGTGATTCATTTTAAAAAAGCAAAATAATTCTGAACAATGAGTCAAAATAATACCTAAGTTTTGAGCAAAAATAAGAACATAAGCGTTTTTAAAATAATTTAAAATCTGAGCTTCTTAAAACTGGCATCTTAAAACTAAGCAATTAGGCCACAGAGGTGGATATTGATGTGGTTTTGAAGTTAATTTGAGTTATTATTTAAAAGAATTCGAAATATGAGTTAGTAGGAGATTTGGACAGGCACCCATTCCCTTTTTTTGAAAACAAGAATTCCTAAAAGAAAATTAAGGATTTCAGTTCAGTACTAAAAACATTACAAAATGAGATTTTCGACCAAAATTCACGCAACCCCCCCACAAGCTCTCAACCGTTATTTATGTTTTTAGGGGTTTGGCCCATAACTCAGAAGATTTCCCACCTATACAGTTAACTGTCTCCCTCTGAGAAAATTTGGGAAGCTGTACAACTGGGGGCTATACAATCCTTTAAATTCCAGAATGTAGCAACACGCCTCTCTATTCGAAATTTTGGGTTATATGCATAGGTGGGCAGAGGCGGTTGGATGGGCTATAATCCCATCTTTCTTCTCCCAAAACAAATCTCAAAACTGTCAACTCCTTCCCCCTAAAATTTGAGGGTACCCCGAACCCTCTCCTAAAAAACAAACTGTGGGTTTTAAAATAAAGAACAATGAAATTTTTGAAGACACTTTCTCTTAATCCTTTGGGATTGTTTCCACTGAAAATCCATAGAAGAGAATCCGTGCCAGTGCTGCTCACTGTTAAATATCGTGTTCGGCATCGTCAAGATGCGGCGTTTAACACTGATCAGCACTGGCACAAATTCACTTCTGCAGATTTGCAGCGCTTTTTGGACAAAAAAAATCTTAAAGGTTTAACTTTTTCAGCTCTTTATGGCAGGCGTATTTTAATTTGAGTTTTCCTCAAAATCGCCAATTCTATAGTTAATCCTGACTCCCTCTGCAAAAACTATATCAGGAAGGATGTATGCCTATGGATACAACAAAAATAAATTTCTAAACAAAGTTTCGTAACTTATAGATTAGTTTAAAATGTTAGAAATAACCAAGGAGTGGTATTTTTTAGTCTCCCCCCAAAAAATTACAATTCACCGTGGATTTTTTGCCATTTCTTTCATTTTTACCATTCTTTACCATCTCTACCATTTATTAAAATAACTTTTTTTACCCCTTAAATAGCTCTACATTATGTAAGCCGCATTTTTAAGGTTTTCAGCAACTTTTAATATAAGTTTTAGTTTACAATAAATTTTTTAAAATTTACATCAAGGATTTTTAAATTTTAGATTTGCAAAAAAATAGGACAAAGCTGTAAAATTCCGATTTTTGGTTTATTGAAACTTCAGAAAACGTCATTAAACAATTAGTATTTACAGCGATAAATTTGAAAAACGTCAGTAAATAAGCATTACTGCAATACATTTTGTGTTACATTATCATATTTAAAAAAACAAACTATGATTTTTAACATTATGTTTTTGTCTTAAAATAGTTACTGAAATTTTAAGAAATTCTTAAAGCAATAATATTTTGGTGGCATTGAAAACGCTTTTTAAAACATTAATTTTTATTAAAAATAATTGGACTTACTTACTTTTTAATCTCAGTGTTTTCAGATTTTTCAAAATTTTATTTTATAAGTAATTTTAAATAATTTGAATTCCAAATTGATAAGTTATATCTTTTGCATAATATTTATAAAAAAACTACCAAAAAACGCGGCCAAAAACAGACACACACACAGCGCAGAAAGCAAACCCGCGCAACGCCCAAAGAAGGAATAGAAGAAACAACAAAAAGGCGCCAAAGACGGAGAGACAAACACACAAACAAAAAAGCACAGGCGAGACAAAACAAACACAACGAAACCAGAGCGCCCAAACCAAACAAACCAAGCCACAAACCACCAGAGCACACCCAAACAACGCCCAAAAACGCCCCCCCCACAAGACACAACAGCACCACCCAAAAAAAAAAAGCCAAAAACAAGAGCCCAAAAAAAAACCGCCGAGAAAAAAAAAAAAAAAAAGAAGAAGAAAAAAACAAAAAACCCACAAAAGAGCCAGACCCAGAAAAACACCAAAAACCACCCAAAACAAAAAAAAAAAAACAAAAAAAAAAAAGAAAAAAAAACAACAAAACAAAACACCACAAAACAAAAAAAAAAAAAAAAAAAAAACAAAAAAAAAAAATAAAAAAAAAAAAAAAAAAAAAAAAAAAAAAAAAAAAAAAAAAAAAAAAAAAAAAAAAAAAAAAAAAAAAAAAAAAAAAAAATAAAAAAAAAAAAAAAACAAAAAAAAAAAAAAAAAAAAAACCAAAATCATTCCGAAAGCAATCATACAAAAGTGGCGCGTTTTTTGTGAAATAGAATAAAAAATAAATTCTGCGCTGCAGTGCAGATATTTTTGCTGATGTTACGGAAAGAAGCTTCTATGTAAATTTGTCGTCAAATTTTCTTTGTTACAGCGCAAAATTTTTCTTAAAAATTTAATTCTGCTCTAATGAAATAGTTGTCTTAATTTAAATTTTGATACTGAAGGTTAAGAGAGTATGGAGGTTTAAGAGAACCCTTCTGTACTCGCTGGCTTTCTAGAGGGGTAGACCTGGGATGGAAAATGTTGAAATATAGAAAAGGTTCAGAGTGGGTCTGGCTTTCAAAACAAGATAGTTTTGAGGTGTCAAATTTAAAATTCTCCAGGCGACTCAGGTTAAAAACTTAAAAATTTTCAGAGGAGAACTTGATTTTTGCCTAAGAGAGGGTCCAAAATTTTGAAGTTAATGGGGGTTGGACCCCAACCTGAACCTACCTCCACCTGCCTTTAGACTTTATAAAACATTTAAAATTGCAGTTCTTTGAAAATTTTGAAATCTATTTAACACCTTAATATGCGTTTTCTTTTGCAATCATATGTTTTTTTATGAAATTTAACTATTATAATTACAGAGTCATTTAGGGCTGTCTTGTTGATGATTAAAATTAAAATTGTTAGCTTGTTGCATGGCGTTTTAAGACAGAAATAAGTAGTAAATAGTTTTATTCTACGTTTCAACCTAATCAAACACAGGCCTTTATCAGGAAATCTAATATATATATATATATATATATATATATATATATATCTATATATATATATATATATATATATATATATATATATATATATATAATGATATGAGTTAAAAACACACTGAAACATGAGAAAAAAGATTACAATATAAAAAATAAAAATATAAGTTTAAAAAATGTGAATTACAATTTAAACTTTTGCAATAAAACTTTATAGATATCTGGTACTAAATTACATATTTCAGTACCATGAATATTTAAAAAATCGTTATTGTCTTTATTAGCTGATATAAAACAACCTTCTTTAAAACGAAGAGCAAAATAATTATTGTCACACGCCAAAAACTTTGTAAAACTAAAATTATGTCCAGTATTTCTCAAATGTAAAGAAAGCGATGAAAGTGAGGAGTTCGTTGCACTGCTCTTTGCTGTTCACATGTTCTGAAAGACATTGTGAAAAAGCACTGTTGAAAGTCCAATGTAAAATACACTACAAATGTCACAAGAAATCAAATACACTACACTTTTTTTGTCAAGATTTTCTGGACGCGGACCAATATGATAAAACAGAAATGACCCAAAAGAAATAGGCGAGCTAAAATAGGAAGAAAGACCAAAGCTTTTTAGAATATTTTTGATTTTATACAAAGTGGACCCAAAAACAATAATGAAATAATAGGCAATTTTGATTTTGGGGTTGTTGGTACAGCACAAGTAGATTTAAAACGTGTAATATCAAAAAATCTCAACACAAATTCTGGATCATAACCATGCTTATTCACAAAAATATTTATAAGAAATTCAAATTCATTTTTTAATAAGAATAAATTAGTGCAATACTGAAGCGCGCGTAATTTTAATGTATTGAGAGTTGAAGAAATATATTGGTTTGGAATAAAAGAGTATTTTAAAATATACCTATTTGAATGGGTCACTTTTCGGTAAACACTAATTTCAATCTTGTTTTCAAAACGTTTGATAAAACAATCAGAAAAAGGTAATTACGTAATGATATTCACAACGAGATTCATAATGAAATTCAATTTCAAATGTAAAACGTATTTTAGTAGCAGATAAAAACTCATAAAATTCATTTAAAAACACGCGTAAAATTGCATCTTTATCAGCATAAGCAGGAATAACATTAAATATAATAAAAACACATCATCTATGGACCTGCAATAAAAAATAGGCTTAAAAACTTTAGGACATACATAGTTTAAAAAATCAGTTTCTAAAACGCCTAAGTTTCTAAATCACTTATTGAAACAGAAACAAGGCTCCCCATTGGTTGTCGTAATTTTGGCGATATAAAACATTAACAATTTTTAAAAAATTGTTGTTTAACACACATTTATATAAATTAAATATTGTGAGGATTGAAGCATTATTAAAAAACGGCACATTTTCTTGCCAATAAGACTCAGTATTGGATAAAACCTTACGCAAAGAATCAATGATAAAACTTACAACTTACAACATTATCAAAAAGTCTTACAACATCTATACTTACCATAAAACAATTATGCCTAACTATAATATTTCTTAACTCATTTATAAAACCAACTTTAGATAAAATACAGTATTGTAAATTTTAAATACACGGTTTTAAAACAAAATCTAAATTCTTAGCTATATCATAAAACATTGACCTGTACATAGGTGTAATAACACAAATTGGGTTTCCTGCCTTATGAACTTTAATGAAACCGTATGGATTAGGTAAAACAGCCCTATCAAAACTAAAGGTAAATCCAACGTGGCTGCAACAGTTGTTTGTTGGATTAAAAAATGCTCCCCATTAAGTAACCATTCAAATCACAAGAATATGACGTCACTTATATCAACCAATTGTAGATTGAATTTAATACGAAGTATTTGTTTTATAAAGTGATGTCAGATTCTCATGATTTGAGTGGTTACTTAAGGTAGAACACTACAGTTCCAAAAATTTCTTTGATTTTTTCAAAAACAACCACTCGTGGGTTTTCGGGGGTCCTGATTACAAATCCGAACTTCGTTTTTTAATTTAACCCCCAAGGGGGCGCTAGGGGGGGTTGCGACCTCCCCTAGAAGGGACACTCTGACTCTACCCCGGTTTTACATCAATACCACCTTAAAGTATGTACTCTGGGTTGAATACAGTATTGAATAATGTACATTTTTTTTAATTAAAAAGTTTAAAAAAATTTTAAAAAAAAAGTTAAAATTAAAGAAAAACATTTTTTGTTGTTAAAAATAACTCCTAGGGGGATTCGAACCTAGACCTTCAGTATGCTGAGTCCTACGCTCTAACCACTCCGCCACTGCTACGTCTTGGATACCTTTGTTAAAAAGTACTTTTAAACAAATATTTCAAAATGTAGTTTCCCGACGTCAAATCAAATTCATCCGTTGCAAAATTATAAAAATTTGTTTATGAACCGATTTTAACAAACTATATATAAAAATGGAGAACTCAACGAGTTAGAAACATTGGCGTTGTTTATTTAAATATCGTATGGAGATCTACTGAGAAATTGGGCTCCAAAGTTAATAAAATTTTCTCAAAAAACTCTTTAAAATGTCGGGTTTTCTCGGGTTATTTCTATACGATTTTTCTGAAAACAACAGGAAAGTTTTATCTACTCATCTTCTAATTACGTACAAAAAAATTTTTAAAATCGACACGCACAAAAAAATCTTATATGTCATTTTGTGAAAAAAACCTGCGATTCATCGGAATCCCCTTTGTGGACCATTTCCACAACTTATTTTTAATTTTAATGTTTCATCAAAATATAAAAAATGATGTTCAGGACATGAGGATTAATACAGTATGCAGTTTATAAAAATTGGTTACAGTTGTAATGAATAGCGACTGTACAAAATTTGCGCGGTTTTTACTATAGTGTTCCACCTTAATGGGGGCATTTTTTAATACAACAAACAACTGTTGCAGCCACGTTGGGTTTACCTTTAGGTAAAATATTTAAAATAATATTACCCGTGAGAATAAAAGAAAGCAAGGATTTAGTGGTAGGATATGAAGTTTTATTTGATTTTTGGTTGTTTTAGCAAAAATTTAAGTGTTAGAAAAATGGTTTGACATTTTGTTATGATGTAAAGTTTTAGGCATTACCACAGTTTTTGCACCTTTATCTGTAGATAAAAAAACAATCTTCTTAGCTTTCTTTTTTAGATCAGAAATTACAGTTTGCACTTTAAGATAAACCTCATTAGATACATTGTTTTTAACCAAACTTTTTAATAAACATAAAGAAACTTTTGCTCTAATTGAATCTTTGGTGTCTTTCATGTTGGATAAATTGGCTCTCTCCAAAGCAGATTCCACCGAAGTTTATAGTATGGAGAATTGGAACAGTCTTTGGAGGGAGACAAAAATTAGGTCCGTGTGCAAGAACATCAAGTTCTGCTTTAGTAAAAACATTTAGGGTATTATTGACTATTATAGAATTTCTAAAATTTTTATCTAGACCTATACTTTCTTTTTTATACAAACTACCATATGTATTAAAATATAAAATCTTAAACTTTTTGTTGGTTTTAGAACATGCAACAAGCTAACAATTTTAATTTTAACTATTAAAATTTTTTTAAAAATTTGAGATACCCTTTATGCCTTAATATTCAAGATTTTTTTGCAACAAAAAAACTTTTTTTACAAAATGTAACAACTAAAAAAATATAGCCCTGCTTTAGAGTTTTAATTGTATGTTTTTTATGAAATTTAACTACTACAATTATAAATTTTTCAAAAAAATCTTCACACCATAATATGCGTTATTTGCAATTGTATGTTTTTTTAATGAAATTTAACTATTATAGTTCTTTTCAAAAATTAAAAATACCTTTTACACCTAATATTCAAGATTTTTTTGTGACCAGGGCGCTGTTTCATAGAAGTTACGAACATTCCATTTCTTTGTAAAAACTCCATTCTTTTTTGTAAATCTCAGTTTTTTTCTTTGTAACTTTAAAGATCGTAATGTTAAAACTACACTGGGCTGATTTAACAAAAATGAATGTACTTCCTGTTTGATATAGTACACCTGAACATCTTTTAGCCACCATCTTATTAAAAAACAAGCGCTTTGACCAATAAAAGGTAAACGCGGTAAAATTTCTGCTAGCAAAGACCAGAATAATGTCGCTTACAAAGAAAGAATAGACTTTTACAAAGAAATTGAATGTTCATAACTTTTATGAAACAGCGCCCAGGGCGCTGATTCATAAAAGTTACAAACATACCCTTTCTTTGTAAATGTTCACTTCTTTATTGTAGATGCATACAAAAAAATAGAAATGCAATAGACTTTTGAAAAAAAACTATAAAAAACCAAAAATTTGCATAAATATTAATTGCATAAAACCCTATGCTTTAACATAGGATTTCATTTCTTTGTAAATATTTACAAAGAATCAACTGATCCTAACATTTATGAAACAGCGCGCAGGGGCGGGTCCACTAAACGCGTGCTGACTACGTGCTATCGTAGCACGTTGTTTAAAACTGCTGTTAATGCTTTAATTTCTGGGTTTTTTCTCGAAAAATCTAACAGAACTTTTTGTTTACATGGCACAAATTGATATTTTATTAATTTTATACATATTTGTTGTATATAGAACCTATTAAAGCAATAACCCCTAGTTACGGGTTAGCAAAACTCCTAACTACGGTTTAAGGCTTTATTAAATTTTATTTCAAAAAATATGCATAAAACTCTTTAATATTAATTTTTCTATCTAAAAAAAAGAGTCCCATAAGTTTTCTCAAGAAAAAAACCCAGAAATTAAAACATTAACAAGAGTTTTAAACAACGTGCTAAGATAGCACCTAGTCAGCACGCGTTTAGTGGACCCGCCCCAGAAGTTTATTTTAGGAAATGTAACAATTCATTAAAAAATACAACTCTGCTTTAAAGTTTTTTAAGAATGTTGACAATTTTAGTTGTTTTAAAAATTTTGGTATCATTTGTACACCATTTTTGTTTGATTTTTGCAAAATATAACAATTGTTTAGAAAGAATTAGAATCCTTCTTTTATTAAATTTAACAATTATAGTTTTTTTTAAAGTGTTGAAAAAATTTTGAAATCATTTTTACACCTTAATATTTGTTTTCTTTGAAAATTGCAATTATTTTAAACAATTATAATTCTTTAAAAAATTGAAGATATTTTCAAACATTAATATTTGTTTATTTAATTGAAATTGATGTTTGAGATAAATAATGGAAAACGTTCAGCCGTTACCCCGGCCGCCGCAACAACTGCACGGATTTTTTAATCAGAATACTCCTGCCCAGGTTCTTTTGAGCAACAACTCTGCAAACGCCACATCATCAACATCAATTGATATTGAATTATATGTTCCAATTTCGTTAGAGCCTATTCCCAAAACGTTTACTTGTGAACAATGTTCTTTCACGTTTGACAAAAAAATTAATAATAAACGGCATTTAAACAGGCATCGTTTAAAACCTTTTCAATGCACCAGATGGGTTTTATGTTTTGTTAATGAAGAAAACGAAAAAAAACATGAAATATCTTGCAGATTTTCTAACAATGAAAAAGGGTTAAATTAAAAATAGAACTTTAACAGATTCAGGCTGAAAATGAACGTCTTTTGAAAGAAATCAAAAATGAAAATAAAAAAAACAATGCTTTACAAAAACAGTTGTACCATGTGAAAAAGCGGTATTATTCAAAAAAAACGAGCTATTTTTATTTCAACCCTTTATAAAAATAATGAAAGAACTGATGCTAGGTTAAAGCCGTATTCAGAATTAAGTGAAAGACAAAAAAAACAAATAAAAAAAAATTATTATTTAATATGCTACGTCTGTAAATTATTATGATGATAAAGAAGAAAAAAAAGAGAAAATATTGTATTTTGAGGAATATGGGCTTCTAACACTAACAACAAAACAAAAAAAAGAAAACACCAAAAAAACCAAAGTCGGACCTTCAGTTTTGCAGATTGGAATAAAAAAAATAAAAAAAAAATAAAAATTAAAAAATCGAGATATCCTTATATCCAATGAACCATTTAAAAAAGATTTACAGAATATAAAAAAAAAGAATACATTTTGTAAGAAAAGGTTAAGAATTTGGAAAAAATCAATAAAAAGCTTGAAAAAACAATGCCAATACAAACAAAATAAAAACAAAAAAAAAACAAGGAAAGTGATTAAGAAGTGTTATAAACATTTATCAAAGTTCACTGAAAAATTATTAAGTGAAAATAATAGTCTATACAAAAATGATGCGGACTGGCGACAAAACTCGAACTTTGAAATGTTATATATCCATAACGGAGTTTAGAATATGTGCGGGACATATATGCAAGCATAGCTTAGACTCTTGGCTATCTTTTGAAAAGGTTAGGAAAAAATGTTTCTCGATGACGTCATCACTACAGCCGATGCGGTGAAAAAAACCTGGTCCCAAAAAAAACAAAACTTTTTTATTAGTACGAGATAAGAAACGCGGCTTGGTATGCTGTTAAAACATACTTTTCTGAGTTTTTTCTGAAAGTTTGAGCGAATTCGGCTCGCTCAATTTTTTTTTATGATGCGTTAAATGCGCGCGGTTTTCGCGATTTTGCGCCAATTTTGACCGCGCTAATACACTGTCGGAATTATTTATTTTGTTTTGCTTCCTGCTCGAAGTGTGTACGATATTGATCATATTGTTATATATTAAATGTCCGCCAATTTTTTTCTCGTTCCTACACAATAAAAATTTTTTTCAGGTATGGACCCCCAAAATTTTTTTGGGGTTCCAAAAAAAATGACCTTTTTTGTTTTTGATGTTTTGTTTACAAAACTGCCAAAAATGTATTCTAGGCGCCACAAGCAATCTTTTAAGCATTCGTTTGTGCAAAAAAACCCATTATTGAGCTTATAATAAGCCTATGAACTTTGGGTTGGGCCAATTTGGCATTTTTGGTGATTTTAATGGTTAATGCACGCCACAAGACGTGTGCGAAATAAAAATTTTGACAAAAACACCAACTAAAACAATGAAATTCTATGATTTCGTTTTAACTTTATAACATAATAGTCTGTTTTTGGTAAAATTACATGGCAAAGCTGTAACACATTTCTTTTAAAAATTCGAAATTTCATGTAAAAGACCGCTAAAAAATTATTATGACTTCGTTTTTTATTGTTTCATGCCGCTTTGTAGTGTAACTACACCACTGTTTTGCTTGGGTATTTTTTGGATTTTTTTATAAATGCTGCTATGCGTTTCACTGCGATTTACTTTTAAATTTGTGTGCTTCTTTGCTACTTTGCATCTTGGTAATGCAGGCCGCGCCCGCTGTTGCAATTTCACTTGCCTCCCAGGAATTTTTTCAATTCCCCTGTTCTCTCCGCAGCGTTCAGTTATTGCACGCTGGAAGTAAAAAATCAATATGTAATTCTTCCCGCATTCAAAGGCCTCCTGTAGTAAGTCTCCCGCATTTCACTTCCCATTCTCCTCTCTACATACCCCCCCCCCCCCGTCGCCCCTCTTCATTGTTACACTCTGGGCGAAAAACTTAATATCGCCCCATAGCATTTTCAAAAACAGATTTCTTTATTCAAAAGATTACATTTTAAAAAACATTACAAACTTTTGCACAAAACGTTACATGCATGTCTAAATAGACGTAATGTCTGTGTGTGTGTGAGTCTGTCTGTGTGTCTGTGTGTTCCCTAACTCCTCCCTAACCACCCAACGGATTAGGGTGAATGAGGTATCGTTGGAAAACTTAACCCCAAGAAGGTATCGTAAGGGGGTTGAAATTTTGAAACAACTTACATGGACATTTCTATACTGGACAGCGCGTTTTCACAAAAGGGGCCCCATGGATTTTGGAACTTAAAAAATTTTTTGACTCAGAATTGGCTTAAACTTATTGGAAAGAGTAATTAGGCAATGTAAATCCAAAATATCATAATTTTTGAAAAAATGAACATGGACATATTTATACTGGACAACGTTTTTTTTTTCATTAAAAAAAGGAATTACCTTGCTCACCAACCACAAAAGGGATTGGGCTAAATGAGATATGATTGCAAAACTTACGGTCCGGAGAATGTCATAAAGAGGTTGAAATTTAGAGAAAAAAAACTGCATGGACATTTTTAGCCTGGACAAAACATTTTCACAAAAAGGGGAAACCTATGCATTTTGAAAAGTGAAAATTTTTTGTCTTTGAATTGGCTCGAACTTATTGGAAAGAGTAATTAGGCAATATAAAACCAAAATGTCATGTTTTTTGGTAGGATTAACATGGACATCTTAATGCTGGACATCGTTTTTTCACTAAAAAGAGGAACGACCTTCCTCCCCAACCAGCAGAAGGATTGGGCTAAATGAGATATCATTGCAAAGCTTACAGACAGGGGAATGTCATAAAGGGATTGAAATTTAAAAAAAAATTGCATGGACATCTTTTGGTTGGATAACACATTTTCCCAAAAACAGGGCCCTAAAACTTTTTGTCTTTGATTTTGATATTTTTTGTGAAAAGCTTGCCCCAATAGCCCACAAATTTTTTTAAAAAAAATATCTCCAGTGGTTCATGAGTTATGACCCCCCAAAAATGACAATTCTGTACGTGAAAGATTGCTCAATGGGTATGAAGATTTACATTACAAATTATGCACTCAAAAAAACAGCTACTTTTCACTTTTAATTTGATAGCTTGATCGTTAAGATTGGTGCAGTATTTGTCAAAATATTGCTTTTCCTGACAAAACAACCGCGATTTTTTTGCTAAAAACACCAAAGGATGGCAGTTATTTTATGAAGTTTTCCCAACCTTTCTTTGGTAATAATATGTTGTCCAGTATAACGATGCCCATGTTATTTTTTTTTAAAATTTCAACCAATTTATGACATTTTCCAGACTGTAAGCTTTGCGATGATATCTCATTTAGCCCAATCCTTTTCATGGTTAAGGAGAAAGTTTGTTGCCCCTTTTAGTCAAAAAACCTTGTCCAGCATAAAGATGTCCATGTTCATTTTTCCAAAAACATGATATTCTGGCTTTAAATTGGCAAATTATTCTTACTAATAAGTTTGAGCCAATTTGAAGATCAAATTTTTTTCAACTTCCAAAGACCATAGGGCCCTGTTTTTGTGAAAATGTGTTATCCAACCAAAAGATGTCCATGCAATTTTTTTTTAATTTCAATCCCTTTATGACATTCCCCTGTCTGTAAGCTTTGCAATGATATCTCATTTAGCCCAATCCTTTTGCTGGTTGGGGAGGAAGGTCGTTCCTCTTTTTAGTGAAAAAACGATGTCCAGCATTAAAATGTCCATGTTAATCCTACCAAAAAACATGACATTTTGGTTTTATATTGCCTAATTACTCTTTCCAATAAGTTCGAGCCAATTCAAAGACAAAAAATTTTCACTTTTCAAAATCCATAGGTTTCCCCTTTTTGTGAAAATGTTTTGTCCAGGCTAAAAATGTCCATGCAGTTTTTTTTCTCTAAATTTCAACCTCTTTATGACATTCTCCGGACCGTAAGTTTTGCAATCATATCTCATTTAGCCCAATCCCTTTTGTGGTTGGTGAGCAAGGTAATTCCTTTTTTTAATGAAAAAAAAAACGTTGTCCAGTATAAATATGTCCATGTTCATTTTTTCAAAAATTATGATATTTTGGATTTACATTGCCTAATTACTCTTTCCAATAAGTTTAAGCCAATTCTGAGTCAAAAAATTTTTTAAGTTCCAAAATCCATGGGGCCCCTTTTGTGAAAACGCGCTGTCCAGTATAGAAATGTCCATGTAAGTTGTTTCAAAATTTCAACCCCCTTACGATACCTTCTTGGGGTTAAGTTTTCCAACGATACCTCATTCACCCTAATCCGTTGGGTGGTTAGGGAGGAGTTAGGGAACACACAGACACACAGACACACACACACACACACAGACATTACGTCTATTTAGACATGCATGTAACGTTTTGTGCAAAAGTTTGTAATGTTTTTTAAAATGTAATCTTTTGAATAAAGAAATCTGTTTTTGAAAATGCTATGGGGCGATATTAAGTTTTTCGCCCAGAGTGTAACAATGAAGAGGGGCGACGGGGGGGGGGGGGGGTATGTAGAGAGGAGAATGGGAAGTGAAATGCGGGAGACTTACTACAGGAGGCCTTTGAATGCGGGAAGAATTACATATTGATTTTTTACTTCCAGCGTGCAATAACTGAACGCTGCGGAGAGAACAGGGGAATTGAAAAAATTCCTGGGAGGCAAGTGAAATTGCAACAGCGGGCGCGGCCTGCATTACCAAGATGCAAAGTAGCAAAGAAGCACACAAATTTAAAAGTAAATCGCAGTGAAACGCATAGCAGCATTTATAAAAAAATCCAAAAAATACCCAAGCAAAACAGTGGTGTAGTTACACTACAAAGCGGCATGAAACAATAAAAAACGAAGTCATAATAATTTTTTAGCGGTCTTTTACATGAAATTTCGAATTTTTAAAAGAAATGTGTTAGAGCTTTGCCATGTAATTTTACCAAAAACAGACTATTATGTTATAAAGTTAAAACGAAATCATAGAATTTCATTGTTTTAGTTGGTGTTTTTGTCAAAATTTTTATTTCGCACACGTCTTGTGGCGTGCATTAACCATTAAAATCACCAAAAATGCCAAATTGGCCCAACCCAAAGTTCATAGGCTTATTATAAGCTCAATAATAGTTTTTTTTGCACAAACGAATGCTTAAAAGATTGCTTGTGGCGCCTAGAATACATTTTTGGCAGTTTTGTAAACAAAACATTAAAAACAAAAAAGGTCATTTTTTTTGGAACCCCAAAAAAATTTTGGGGGTCCATACCTGAAAAAAATTTTTATTGTGTAGGAACGAGAAAAAAATTGGCGGACATTTAATATATAACAATATGATCAATATCGTACACACTTCGAGCAGGAAGCAAAACAAAATAAATAATTCCGACAGTGTATTAGCGCGGTCAAAATTGGCGCAAAATCGCGAAAACCGCGCGCATTTAACGCATCATAAAAAAAAATTGAGCGAGCCGAATTCGCTCAAACTTTCAGAAAAAACTCAGAAAAGTATGTTTTAACAGCATACCAAGCCGCGTTTCTTATCTCGTACTAATAAAAAAGTTTTGTTTTTTTTGGGACCAGGTTTTTTTCACCGCATCGGCTGTAGTGATGACGTCATCGAGAAACATTTTTTCCTAACCTTTTCAAAAAAAAGATATGCTCAAGAGTCTAAGCTATGCTTGCATATATGTCCCGCACATATTCTAAACTCCGTTATGGATATATAACATTTCAAAGTTCGAGTTTTGTCGCCAGTCCGCATCATTTTTGTATAGACTATAGTTAAAGGTCTGGGTTTAATTTCAATGCAAGGCAGGGAACATAAAAATTTTAAAGTTAAAAAAACTTCAAAAAAATTACACGGCAAACAGACGCTGGGAACTTGTGTATGATGAAATATTAAGTTCTTGGTTACCGCGTAAAAATAATATGTTTTTTTCTGAATAAGTAAGGCAAAAATACCTTTACAAAAAGAAAAGGTCAGTTTCTAGCACATGTTCCCGATTTATAATTAAAGCTAAAGTCTTCCAGGCTGAAATTAAGGGCGTAACCGATCTCCGTCAGGAAGAAATAAACAATAAACCCCTGAGCGAGAAAAATTAAAAAAAAAGTTTTCAGCAGTTATGTAACCAATTATTATTTAGTTGCGTCATGTGTTTCTCTGCACGTGATAATTTCTCAAAGAACGAGTGGTTACTTTACCACTTATCTATTTTCACCCTGATAGAATTTGTCTTTAGTTGTAGGGCTTATGCTACTTATTAGATTAGATTATTTGATATTATATTTAATTATAAAAAAATTATTGAAAATTTTAAATTATATTAAATTTTTAAATAAAATTTTTTGACAAAGTTTCATTGTTATATTTATTGACAATGACAAACTTTTCAACAAAGTTTTTGGTACTGCTAACATAGTTTGAACTCCGATTAATGTGCCTTCATGTCTTGTCATTTTAAGTTTGCCATTTTTAGGAAAACAGTCATTGCAAATTCGTACTAAAATTCAACAATTGTTAAAATCGTTTCCTCAGGTCAATTGTAAAATAGTGTTCTTTTCTAATAATTGTGTTGGTAGATTTTGTATTAAGGATAAAATTCCCAAGCGTCTGGTTTCTGGTGTGGTTTATACATTTAAGTGTGGTAACTGCAATGGTACCAGCTATAGGGGCAAAACCTCCCGTCATTTGCATACCAGAGTTTCTGAACATTTGGGAGTTTCACCGTTTACCGGAAGACCTACTGTGCATCGAGATTCTGCAATTTTAGATCATATTATGATTTGTGGCTCTAATGCTAATGTCAGTAATTTTTCAATTGTTTGTAAGGGTAACAATGATTTTGAGCTTCTGGTTAAAAAAAGTATAATTATACAGCAAAATAAGCCTTGCTTAAACAAAAATGTATCTTCATTCCCCCTAAAACTGTTTTAAATAAAATACACATGTATTTTTCTTTCGCATCATTCCCCCCTTTTTTGCACTCATAATCGTTTTATTAACCACTCGTTCAAACAACACGTCCCGTTTTTCCTATCATTGTTTCATTGTATTTTTATTATTTTTTGTTTCAAATTTTACTAATCACCTTTTATCTCAAGATATTAGTTTCATAATATTTTTAGATGTATTGTTGGCTTTTATATATTTCGTGGTTTTTTATTGGTTTAGTCTCATTTACATAATCTTTTATCTGCTAATTTGTGTACTCTGATCTGCTAGCTTAAAGGATCCAAAGTTCTGTTATGCAGTTATGCCAAAGTTATGTAGCTAGTTTTAAATTTTTGATTTCAACTAGTAATTAATAACGTATTATGGGGAAAAAATTCGGGAAAAAAATAAAAATTTACTCTGTTATTTGTGGAAGGTTTTGTAGGAAAAGAGATGGTTTCGGTCAGTGTCCATTTTGACTCTATTAATCCTTAAAAAAATCCCAAATCGTTTAATTATAAAATATGTTTTAAATAACGCCTCTACAGAGTTTGCACTGATGTTTCCAAAAAATACTTCCCCTCCACAACTACTTGGGCTCAATTTGACCTAAATTCTAAACGTTAAAATTTGATACCTTTGGACTGTAAAAGCTTTGGACTTTAAAAATGTAAAAGAGAGCCCTTATTTATCAATTAATTTTTTGCGCAATGCCTTCAAATAGGGTACATAATATTATGTGGTGACATGTTGTGCGTTAAAATTGTTACAAACGCCTTAATTTATCGTTATTTGTATTGTGATGTGACCGCAAAAAACAGAGCAAGTCGTAGTATTATTATTTAAGCCTGTTTATTAGGAAAACGATTATGGTGTGTAAAGTTTCACTGCCTTTTGATTATGCGAATAACGAGTGTGCTTGTGTGATTCTTTTGAAAAAAGAGAAACCCATACAAAATGCATGATTTTGACACGCCAAAAACAAAATTTACCCAGCGCATTGAAAGAAGAAAACGCACTTAATATCAATCAGCTGATTTTCTTCTTAATTTACATTAATTACCGTTTTATTATGTCTGGAGACCTAAATCAGATAGAGACCATGATTGCTACCAAAATTTTGTGGGCTAATGGCGGCAGGGTTATGGTTTTCACAAAAAATCGTCAAAATTAAAGACACAAAAAGTTTGACTCCTCACCGCACCTTTGAATGAAAAAATAAACATCTTTATAAATCCTAAAACGTTGAAAACGTTTCTCGAAACTTTTTTGAGTGGTTATGTGTGGGTGTGGTGATGTGTCTGCAAAATTTTAAATCATTTAAATCTCCGGCTTCATGTGTGCGGTTTTTTTTTAAACTTTTTCATTTTTTTTGCTCTTGGATTAAATTTTTTTTGCTTTTGTTTTTCTTAAGATTTTGTTCAAAAATTACCGTTTAATTTACCTTGTATTTGTATTCCTTTTTTTAATTCACCTTGTATTTGTATTCCTTCTAATTGGTCACGGTATACACTGTAATGTGTAATAAAAACATAACGGTTATCTACTTTTAAATGTATGATTTTTATGCATTTTTCACTAAAAATGTAGTGCGTTAATTAAATAGATTTCTATTGGAACATCAACATGGAATGAAAAATATCACCATGAATTTCTCCACAGAAAATGCATATATGTTAAAGGTTTGGATGCAGATTCATATTTGTTATCTGCAACAGGCTTTTAGTTGTTGCTAATCTGTGTTATCTTCATCTTTTAAAATGAAAATTTTCAGTCGTGTTAAATTTATTTTATTTTCTTTGTTACAATAAGATTTGAAATTTGTTTGTTTTATGCTTTTGATTTAAATATTTGATGTATCATATTCTGTTGATTTTATTCCTAATTTGCGAATTTCGGTAATCAAGGCAATTGAATTAATTACGTATGAAAGCCTAAACTTAACCACAAAACGTTTTTTTTTTTAGTTTTAACTCTAAATTTTTATTTTTATAACTTCAGGTTGCTTATTGTTAAAGACCTTAAACTCCAATAGATGGGCCTTGATCAAAGTAAATAACCTTTTTTAAAAAAATTATTTTTTGAAAAAGGAGTGTTAGATTGTTCGTTTTTTTGTATAAAAAAGCTAAATTGTTAATTTGTGGCCTGAAGTCCCAACAATGTGCTTTAAGACGTGCTATTTTAAACCGCAATCGTCTGAACTTTAATCGATTTAGGATATTTAAAACTTTTATGAAAGTCGAAATAACAAAATTTTGATTGATTTATATATAAAAGGCAAGAAATTATTACAAATTATTTAGTAAATTAATCTACTAAATTTTTTAATAAAGTAGTATATTTTTCATAAATTTACTTAACTAATCAAATTAGTAAAAAATCTACTAATTTTTTAACTGGTTCCTTTGCAAGGAATTAATTAGTAGTTTTGT
>JASAMX010016821.1:0-15719 GCA_030248175.1 Microlaimidae sp. YZB2_3
TTCTTCAGGACTCTTTTGTGCCGGGACTCTTTTGTGCCAGGACTCTTTTGTGCCAGCTGCGATTTTTTTCAGGACTCTTTTGTGCCGGGACTCTTTTGAAGGTGAGCCTAAAAAAACTATAAACTTTTGAGTACACATATTCAAGATTTCATTTCTTTTTATTTCAATTTTTCGTCTATATATTATGTTTTAAAAATAGTAAAAACTGAAGGTAAACAATGAATCAAATACTAATTGGAAAGAAATTAAACTGGTGTCACTGTTTCATGTCTTTTTTGCTATACTTTGTTTTAAAAATTGATAAACTTAAAAAAAGCCTTTATTTCGAGATATTAATTTTCTAAAAAATATTCAGTTTATTTAATTATGGCATATTTTTTATAATTATGGCATATTTTTTGTGACATAACGGACCAATACAAACGTATTCTTTTTATCTCCAAAAAACAACTAAATAATACTTACTTATAAATGTCAATGCTATTTTTGGAATTAATAACAATTAAAATTAAAGTTTGTTTATATTAAAATACAAAATACAATCTAATTTTTTCTAAATTTTAAAATTTTCCCACACAAAATCACGCATATTATGTTTTAAATTTATGCAAATTTTTAAGGAGGAAGATTTATTCTGGTGTTTGAATCAGAATAGATCTTCCGGGGTGGGGTGGGAATAACTATTTTGAGGGAGAAGATCTATTTGCGTAATCATAGGAATTTTCTGGGGAAGATTGATTCTGGAGCGCATGCAAATAAATCTTCCGCGGAAATACCATCTAGAGCGCACTAATAATCCCTTACGGTGGAAGAAAAAATAGGGGAAGATCCTATTTTTCTGCTGACACCGGAACTCTTCTTTACTGGGACTCTTTTGCGCCTGCTGCGTTTTTTTAGAACTTTTTAGTATGGGACCACTAATTTATTTATAATTATATAGTTTTTAATGTTATAAAAAAGAGTTTTTTATATTGTGATTCAACATAAACCAAAACATACATTATGAACATCAATAGATATACTAATGGATAAAACATAAAATATTTTTCTTTAAAATTTACGTTTTGTAAACAGAGAATACAGTATGATTCAATTAAAAACATGTATACAAATTTTTTGGCTAAACAGATTTTTTTTTAATTTTACATCCAAATAAGTACTGTACGGACTATACTTCCTATTTTAAAAATTATTAAAAATTTAAAAAAATATTGTTTCAGTAGACTTACTAGTAAAATAAATTTTTGACAATACGATGCTTTAAATATTTTATTGTGTCAATACTATATATTAGTGGATACTGACGAAGAAGTATGCCACAAAATTATTCGCTTCCCATATGCACGTACGAATATTATTATATTTTCCATGCAAAAGAAAAAAAATAGCAAATAAAAACACATCAGGGGCCTGTTTCATAAAATACTGGTCTTCGTAAATTACAAATCTATCAATAACTTTTTTTATTCTGAACCATTTGCGTTAAAATTTGAAATGAAATAAGATGCCATGTGCAAATCATCAAATTTCATGCAGAGAGCGTGACTTCAAGTTATTCCAGTATTAGGCTTTTTCACTTGTAATTTTTTATATTTTCTCAATGAAAAATTTACCCTACTCCGACTAGGGTAAATTTTCTTTTTGAGAATCTTAAAAAATTACAAGGGCCAAAGTTTAAAACTAAAATAACTTGAAACACAAAACAGTGATGTACAGCAAATTTTAAGTTTGCACATGGCATATAATCTTTTTTCATTTCAAATTTCAACGCAAATGGTTCAGAATAAAAAAAGTTATTGATAAACTTGTAATTTACGAAGACCAGTATTTTATGAAACAGGCCCCAGGTGGTAATCCAAGCATAATAATTATAAACATTAAAATTGAACCTTACGTTTCCAATAGCAAAATTTAAAAGAACTCCACATTTCGAAAAAGATGCGCTATTATTAATTTTCCAAAAATACATGAAATGAGTGGTTTTTAATCAATGATTGTTCACTGCTTTTTTCGAGATCAAATATTGTCAGTCACAGGCTTTATTTTTTTTATTTTCCAATTTTTTTCTCTTTATTTTTTATTTTTAAAATAAACATTTATTTTTATCTTTTCCTTAAAGGTGTGGTACCGAGTCAAACTTTTTGTCTTCGATTTTGATTATTTTTTGTGAAAACCTTGTGGTTCAGGAGATATGATCCTCCAAAAATGGCGTTTTTCCTACTTGAAAAATTTCTTAATGGGTATTAAAATTTAAATTACAAAATATGCATTCAAAAAAGCGGCTATTTTCCACTTAAATTTGATACCTTGATCGTTAAGATTGGTGCAGTATTTGTCTAGATATTGCGTTCCCGTAGAAAAAATTTTTTGCTAAAAATACAAATTGACGGCAAAAAAGGTTGGGCAAACTTAATTAAATCACCGCCGTCGTTTGGTTTTTTTAGCAAAAAAATCGCGGGTTTTTTGTACGGGAAACGTGATATCTTGAAAAATACTGCACCAATCTTAATGATCAAGGTATCAAATTAAAGTAGAAAGTAGCCGCTTTCTTTAAATAGATAATTTGTAATTTAAATTTTAATACCCATTAATACAAAATTTTAGAAAAGCGCCGTTTTTGAAGGCAACTGTCGAATCATCTTAATTTTTTTGTTGTAAAACCGCGTAAAAATTATTGATCGTACTTTTACTGAACTGAACATCAAACGGAACGACCAATCACCTGCGCGCAAAATATTGCCATGCAAATTAAACCACATTGTATGAAAATTCTTCCTTATGTGACTTTGGTCGATTGTTTTATTTTGGGCTTCAAGTTCGTTATACTTACTATTAGGGATCGACCGGGGCCCCTGCCCCGGCCCGGCTTGCCCCGGCATTTTGTTTCCACCCCGGCCCCGGCCCTGGCAAACGCAATTCTCTCTACCTCGGCCCCGCCCCCGGCAATTTAGATGTCAAGTGATCCGGGGAAAACCGGGGTAAGGACTCCTAAGAATGTAAATTTTAAAGCGCTTTTAAACATTTTTGACAGTGAAATATTATACAAAATTTTATCTACAGAGCGAATTAATTGTTTTAATATTAGTGTATTTTATGTTTATTATGCTATATTAAGATTTTCTAAAGCCTCTTTATTTTATTAAGATTCATTATTTTAATCACGAATCCTTATTCTAAAAATATAAAGATTTCTTGAGTATTAAAAACCGTTTGTAGATTTTATTTACAAGATGAGAGTTTGACGGTAGATATCTATGGTTGAATTATATCTGGCTGACGTCTGGTAAGTTTGTATAGGAGACGTAAAGGGACCAATTAAAATTGTGCGGCTATGAAATTTTTTTAAATAAACGAATTGGAACGTATATTTTTTTTAATTCCTGCTTTTCAAAAAATATACATAAATTAGTCAACTTTAACCCTTTAAAAAATTGTATTTTTGTTCCAAAATGTGTAATTTGATAAATAATTGTTAAAATATGGTATTTAATCTTTAATATAAAACCGTTTTTACTGAAAGTTTTAAATGATTTTAATGTTAAATAGTCAATTCAATACTGCAAATCATTGCGGTCAGCTAGGTTTTATTTAACTTTATAATCACAAGACGTATTTTACATATATTGGAGTTATTCTAATAGCATTGCTTATATCAAAAATATATAAAACAAGAGAATTTTCGGCTAGACAGGGAATTTTTTACCTAAATTTTACAAGAAATGTTGCACTTGTGACTTTTCACGCGCAAGCTATTTTCTGTGTACTCAATAAAAATTTTCTCCCACAGCGATATTGCATACACCAAAAGCTCGTTTTTTCTAAGACTATTTTACTAAATCGCTTTGTGCAAAAAAACAGCAGAAAATGATGATTAAATTCGATTATTTAAGTTCGATCATGTGTGAGTAGAACGGTTTATTGTACAACTGGACATCTTTGCTTGGATTATATTCTTGCGTTTATTTTTATGTAGGTGAATATTTGAAATTGATTTCAAATTTTGTTACGTTAAAAAAATTTAAGCCGATTTCTAGTTTTTATTTGAGAACTTTTAAGTTTATTGCTAAATCTAAACTTTAGTATTCATAAAATTCAAAAAACTTGCGGAGTCAGTCCAGTTTTTTTGAACCCAATATTTTGTATCCACCCAAAAGACCAAAAGATTAGTTTTTTGGTCTTTTTTTCACCAGGTGCTCTAGTTATAGTTGTCGCGGTGCCACGGGGCTAAATCACAGTGGGCGCTCCCCCACCACCGATGATTGCAATTATTTTTTTGGAATAAAAAAATTAAAAGAAGAAGATGATGAACATAAAATTACAAATTTTATCCAGATTATCTGAATATAGCTGGTGCGGTACCGCAGGGTTAAATCGCCGCGTGAAAAATGAAAGAATATTGATTTTAAGATAATAAGCTTTAGAATTATAATAATAAATAGAAGAAGATGAACGTAAAGTAAAAAAATTGCCAACATTCTCTAATTATAGTGTGCACGATGCTGTGGGGCTAAACCGCCGAGTGGCGTTCCCGCGCTACTAATGCTTTTATTATTTTTTTAATAAAACTTTGAATTAATTTTGTCATCAGGAATGCAAGAATTAAAAAAAGTACTTTGTTGTTTTCGCCGTTTTCCGCGCGGTTGAAGTAGATGGCGCTGGGAACTGGTTCGGTTTCCACCACCAATTAAAACCGGTCTTCTGTTTTTTTGTGCGGTTTCTATGAGGGGCTGTTCGTTGTCTGCTCTGTACAATTGTTGCCACAAGGCAGTGATTTTGCGGTTGGGCATTTTTATTTGTCTATTTTTTCAATTTCTTATTTTGATCAATAAATCGATAACAAGGACCTAATTTGAAAAAAGTGTTTCCTAAGAAAGTTGCGTAATTCTTTCTTTTTTCCAATGAGCCCATGTTTATTTTTGATAAATCAGTAACGAATGAGGAATATCGCTTTTAAGGATTGAGCGTTGGAATAATAATAATAATAATAATAATAATAATAATAATAATAATAATAATAATAATAATAATAATAATAATAATAATAATAATAATAATAATAATAATAATAATAATAATAATAATAATAATAATAATAATAATAATAATAATAATAATAATAATAATAATAATAATAATAATAATAATAATAATAATAATAATAATAATAATAATAATAATAATAATAATAATAATAATAATAATAATAATAATAATAATAATAATAATAATAATAATAATAATAATAATAATAATAATAATAATAATAATAATAATAATAATAATAATAATAATAATAATAATAATAATAATAATAATAATAATAATAATAATAATAATAATAATAATAATAATAATAATTATAATAATAATAATAATAATAATAATAATAATAATAATAATAATAATAATAATAATAATAATATGATGATGATGACGAAGAAGAAAAAAAGAAAAAAAGAAAAAAAAAGAGGAAGAAGAAGAAGAAGAAAAAGAAGAAGAAGAAAAAGAAAAAAAAGAAGAAAAAGAAGAAGAAGAAGAAGAAGAAGAAAAAGAAGAAAAAGAAGAAGAAGGTTTTGAATTTCAAAATTTACCCACGTTCTCTAATAATGGTTGGCGCGGTGCCGCGGGGCTAAATTGCCTCGTGGCGCTCCTGTGCTACCCATGATTTTAATATGAAGAGATTTCGTTATTATGAAATAGTTTTGTTAATTGTACCCAGTTTTGATTTTAGCTTCTTTACCACGTTTTACTTTACTGATCAAAACATTTTCCCAGTATAAAAGTACTTTCACTCCATTTGTAAAGCATTCTTTAAAAGTAACATAAATGGTTTGCTCTATTTGTAAAACATTTTTTAAAAGTAAAATAAATGGTTTGTGATTAAATATATTATTGCTTTAAACAAGAATATACTGCTAATAATTATGTGTAAAAATTTACATATTATTTAAATAAAATCATCATTTAGGTTTAAAAACTCGAAATATCAAAATAAAAATTTTGTTCTGCTTAGAAAAAAAACTTTTGTGTAATAAAAAATAAGTTTTTTTACTCACAAAGTGCTTAAATTCTAAAAAGTGACTATTAAAACCAAATAATTAACAGTAAAAACTTTGATTTTTATTTGAAAAAAATGACCAAAATTAAAAATTCTGCTAAATTTTTGGCCTGCCCCTGTCCGACCCCGGCAAATCCAAATTTTTCTACCCCGGCCCCGGCCCCGGCGTCAGCAAAAATCCTGCCCCGGTCGATCCCTATTTACTATACGCCAACCAAAACTCTGTAACAATAAATTCAACGTGCAAGGAAATTTTTAAATAAACATGAAAGACAGGACTTACTGCAATAAAACGACAGCTGAGGCCACACCGGGTCTGTCCGCGGTTTATTGTGGTATGTTTATATGACGACCATAACTGTATACGCGAAGTAACCCAGACTGTTTTTAGAGATAGAAATAAATCAACCCATACCAGGATTCGAACCTAGGTATTTTTTTCCTTCCCTCGAGTTCCAAGTCTGTTCTTTTCAGCCTGGCGTGCTAAAACTGCTTCACACGGGTTTTGTTAGCTACATTACAGTGTCTTATTCTTGTTTTATAGTGTTTATCGAAGTTCTTTTTCATAGAATTTACTATTTGACATGATTGTTATAGACACTTTGTATAATAAATTTTAAACATTATAGTTTAGTCACAGTGCTGTAGTCCTATTGTTTGTTATAAAATATAAATTCATCCGAACCAAACATTATTATAATGTTTTACAAAGAAAAAAATACAAAAATAAACAAAAAACATTGGTATGACAATGAATCACCTAAAATCTGTTCAAGCTGTTCGAGCTTTTCCTTGAATTTGAGCACAATTAGAACAGATTTTTTATGACGGTTTTTATGCGGCCGTTTTTTGCGTTTTTTACTCAAAATTTGTTCATGTTCCCGCTTGTTGTTTCGAACGCTTGAGGATCTTGAGGCCTGGCTAGCACCAACGCAAGTCATACACCAAACGTGCACCATTTTTTGCACTTTCTTCTGAAATAAAATTTTTGTTGGGGTGTCACCAGGGCTAGAAGAAGGGGCAAAAGTAAACGACCGCAAATCAAATGTCTTAGTTTTTAAAAATATTCACCATATATATTTAACTTATTTTAAAAGAAAATGTAGAATATTAATGTTTTGTTTTCTAACAGTTAAGTATATCAAAATTTGTTTATTCCAAAATAAAAAAACTTGAGCATAATTTCATATCCCAGCTAATGAATGATAAATTTAAAACAGCAAACGAATATTTATGTATAAATATAATTATTTTCAGCAACGACTGGTTAATTAATTAATGTCCAGCATATATTACAAATCTCAATCTGCAAAAACAAAGCAATTGTTTTCAGGTTATTTGAGTAAAAATCCTACTCTTTATAATAATGAGGTATATGGAAATGTAAATTTGAATTTGTTTCAAATTCGAACTAAATATAATATTAAATTTAGAATTTTTACAAAAATTTTTACTTGAAATAGGGTTGACTATGTGTAAGTTTTTATACATATGAAAATTAATTTTCGGTTTAATTTCAATCAAAATGAACCATCTGCATGAACTACATTCTTGTTCTTGTGTCAGTCAATATACTACCTTTGATTCGTTCAGTAAAATAATACAATTAGTTTAGGGGTAGTTTGAAATTATTTTCTGCAACCAACTCAGTCCTGGCTTCCTAATGTTTCAACCTGCTGGCTTGCTTATTTTTAGTCTTTTAGTCTGGAATTTTTAGTTTCAAATTAAAAAAAATATAAAAAGATATAAAAAGAATGCAGCAGAAAATATACCAATGAAATGTCTTGGACTATAATCTTTAAGCTGATAGTTTATCCCTAATTAATATCGTAGTTGAAAAAAATTTGGAATACGCAAGCTCTTATACATTCACTCTCACAGACAAACATTTATACAGACAGTCTCTATAGATAGATTCTATATATTTTAAAAATTTTATCATATTTTTTTGAGTTCTAATGACAGAAAGACTACACTTTGTCCACGTGTGTTTTTTTAGTTTTTTGTTTTTAAAGTTTTTGAAAATATTTTTCACAAATTTATTTTTCTTAAAAATAAACAGAGAGAGCTTGTTTACAATTTTATAACCGAGTTTATAAAAAAACTTTTAAATAAGGCTCGCTGGGTTTCGCTTATTATGCCCAGAGGACAACCTACCAGTCCCTTTATCAATTTCGTTAGTTCGACATATTATTTTATTAGTATACTTCTTGAAACTGATAGCCAAATTTTTGTCGCCTTTTTTCCGTGTTTAGCATTTACTATAAGTACTGGCTTATTTACTTATATATTACATAAAAAACTACATATAAATTTATTTCATTGAATGCGTAAAACATAATGTGTAATTCAACTTCATAATAAGCTCCACAATCTATGAATCTTTTCTAAAATCTATTCATAATTTATTTAAAATTCACAATTTTTTATAAATTTTTAGATTAAAAAACAAATATGTATAACATTGCGAAAAAAAATCACAATTGTAAAATAGTCAAATACTCTGTTCTCACGGTCAAGCAGTTATATCTCTCTCTATAAATTCTTATATCTCGCTAACGGAATAAAGGATTTACAAAAGTTGTATCAAAACATACAGACTCCTTCAGTCTCTTGGCTATCAGATAAAATCATCAAAAACCTTTTTCACCCCGGCGCCATCATTAACACTGCCAATAGGATACAAAATCTAATACTAGGGATTCTCTGGTTGGTACGGGGTCTTTAGAGCCACAAGCAGGGAACTTGGAGCTAAGAGAAATTTTTGGGAACTTGGAGCCACGAGCAATGGGAACTTGGAGCCTTAAAGAAAAAAAAAATGGTTTGGGGTTAGATTTAGGTTTCGTTTAGGCTTAGGTAAACGTTTTAGCGATTTTTATTTTCGGCTCCAAGTTCCCTACTTACGGCTCCAAGTTCCCAACTTACGGCTCCAAGTTCCAGCTCCAAGTTCCCAAGGCTCCATCGACCCTAAATCCTCTGGTTATTTGTAACTAAACATAGTGTTCAATAATAAATCACTTGCAAGAAATGCAAAAATTTCTCTTTTAACGTACTTAAGATTTGTGAATTATTGTATTTACGGAGTAGGATAAACTTTTTAAACAATCTGAATAATAAAAACTCAACTAAGTTACAAAAACCAGAAAACAAATGCTATGTATACAATAATGTATGGAATTCCTTCCTCGCCGTATGGTAGAAAAATTAACCACCATTTTTACAGAAGTTTTTCCTATAATACTCTATAAATGCCTTTAATAATACTATTTAATACTCGTTGAATAAAAGTCTTTGCGTACCGTGAAAAATAGTTAATTTCCTCTGTATTACAATTGTTTTCGCTATTGATCTTGGTGCAATGAATATGCTAAGAATTTTTAACAACTTTTCGTTCTAGTTTTCTTTCTGATATAGTTTATTTAATTTAATTTTGATTTAATTTAATAAACCCCAATTTCTTGTGTGTAAACAAATTTTTTTGGGTTTTATGTGGGTTGTTTTTTTGCTTTTTACATATGTATAAAAGCTGCTTATATCCACTGGTTTTATTAGTTGAAAAATTTTGAAATTTTATCTCTTGGTGTATTTACCAATTTACTCGGTCTTTGTCAAAAAATTAAATTTACAAATTTTTCACGGCGTAAATTGAATTTTTGCATGCATTAACCAGCTGCTAATACAAAGCGCGTGACGTAGTCGCCAAGGAATGTTGATGCTACAGTATTACGGATAAAATTTTGTTTTAATCAACCGAATCCTTGGAAATCTAAATAAAAGCGTTTTTAAACTTTCCAATTAGTTCAAATTTTGATACTTCATTGTAGTTTCAGAGTATAGGTCTTAAACGCTTGCCAAAAATCATTTTGATAGATTCACTGCATAAAAAATGGTATAAAAACATGTTTCTAGGTCAAAGCCGAATTGGAGATCTTGATTTTAGGTTTTAAAAAGTAATTAAAAAATGATTTTAGATAATATAGGGCAAAATATAGGCAAAAATTACAATGTTTTGTATACACAATTTTTATGGTTAAGAAAAAATTTTATTAAACCAATAAAGTAAATTAATAATTTTGTTTTAACATTGCTAAAAGACCGTAAAATCCAAAAAAAATTATAGCCTTGATAATTACATGGACAAGTAAAAAGATGAACAAAATTTTTTTGCTTAAAAAGCTAAATTAAAGTTAGTTATAATTAGATTTATTTTTCCTAATACCAGGGAAAATCTAAAAATGAAGCTAAATCGTTTTATAATAGATTTTTAACTTATTAATTTTCTAAAAATATAATTTTTTTAGGATTAGAAATTTTTAGGATTTTAGGATTTTGAGACATTTTTATACAGTTGCTATGCAAAATCAGTAAGGATCACAGTAAAAGTAAAAATAGATTTAGAAGCGACAGACTTAGAAATTCAAAAAAAAAACATATTAATTTATATGTTGATAAAAGCTCTATTAAAAATTTTTCCTTAACAGTATATAATGTACCTTCAAAAAGGGCTTTTTTTGGCTACAAGTAGTCCGTGTCAGCCATACGGCTGAAAAATAATTTTTCCCGCATTTTTTATATTCATTTACTAATTTTTTTTTCAAAATTCAACACTTTTATGCCATTCCCGTAACTCTAAGCTTTACAATGATACCTTAGTTAACCTTCACTCCATTTTGTCGTTGGGGAGAAGGGTATTTTCCTGGTTCGGTGAAAATATGTTGTCCAGCATAAAGATGTACATGTTAATTTTTCACTAATTTCAACCCCTTATGATGCTCCCTGAACTATAAGGTTTACCCATAATATCTCATTTACATTTACCCCAATCTTTTTTTGTCTTTCCTTCTTTGGTAAAAATATGTTGTCCAGTATAAAGATGTCCATGTTATTTTTTTTAATTTCAACCCATTTATGACATTCTCCAAACTGTAAGCTTTGCAATGTCCCTGTTATTTTTTTGAAACATTTAAACTTTTTATGACAATCCTTGAAACTTAAGCTTTGTAATGATATCTTATTTAACTGTATCCTTTTAGAGAAAAGGTGGTTAAGGAGAAAGTTCATTTCACCTTCTAATGAAAAAACGTTGTCCAGCATAAAGATGTTCATGTTCATTTTTCCAAAACATGATATTCTGCTTTTACATTGGAGAATTACTCTTACCAATAAGTTTTTCCCAATTCGAAGATAAAAAATTTTTTACCCTGTTTTTGTGAAAATGCCTTGTCCAACCAAAAGATATCCATGCGATTTTTTTAAATTTCAACCCTTTTATGACATTCCCCTGTCTGTAAGTTTTGCAATGATATTTAATTTAGCCCGATCTTTTTGCTGGTTGGGGAGGAAGGTCGTTTCCCTTTTTCGTGAAAAAACGTTGTCCAGCATTAAGATATCCATGTTATTCTTACCAAAAAAACATTTCATTTTGGTTTACCATGGTTAATTACTCTTATCAATAAGTTCGAGCCAATTAAAAGACAAAAAATTTTAATTTCCAAAATCCATAGGTTTCCCCCTTTTGTGAAAATGTTTTGTCCAGGCTAAAGGTATCCATGCAAAATTTTTCTAAATTTCTACCTCTTTATAACATTCCCTGGACTGTAAGCTTTGCAATGATATCTTATTTATCCTAATTTCATTTTTGTGGTTGGGGAGCAAGATAATTAATTCCCACTTCTTTAGTGAAAAAAAAAACGTTGTCCAGTATAAAGATGTCTATGTTCATTTTTTTCTCCAAAAAACATGATATTCTGGCTTTACATTGGCTGATTATTCTTACCAATAAGTTTGAGCCAATTCAAAGACAAAAAATTTTTCAACTTCCAAAATACATAGGGTGACATTCCCCGGACTACAAGCTTTCAAATGATACATCATTCACCCTAATCAGTTGGATGGCTAGGGAGGAGTTAGGGAACACACAGACACTGACGCAGACACACACACACACACACACACACACACACACACACACACACACACACACACACACACACACACACACACACACACACACACACACACACACACACACACACACACACACACACACACACACAACACACACACACACACACACACACACACACACACACACACACACACACACACACACACACACACACACACACACACACAGACACATACACACAGACACACACAGACACACACACACAGACACACACAGACACACAGACACACACACACACACACACACACACACACACACACACACACACACACACACACACACACACACACACACACACACACACACACACACACACATTATGTCTTTTTATATATAGATAAAACACCATTTGATTATAGATAAAACACCATTTGATTCCTTAATTAGTAGTTGAATTAGTTTTTAATCCCCAAAATTGAAATCAATAGGTCAAACTTAATTTAGAAACATGTTTTTTATTAAGGTTTGTCCAGCAAAATTCTCAAATCGATTTTTGTGACGCGTAGTATGGGACTTGTACTTAGTTCAGTACGGAGTTGGGTTCGGAAGTTTCGAGTTCAATATCTATATCGGCCATTCCATTCCTGTAAACTCGATTGCTAAATTTTGATAAAAGCTTGTTTATTTTCACTTCTACTTAGTGTCGTAACATTACTATGACTGATTCTAAAGGTCTATTGCTATTCATACTTATGACAAAACGTCCTTTGGACAAAGTCCAAAGGACAAAGTCCAAAGAACAACGTATTCATACTTCTTGTCCTTTGGACTTTTCCCTTTGGATTTTGTCCTTTGGACTTTGTCCAAAGGACAAATTCTGAGTAGCGTTCATACTTCGTCCAAAGGACAAAGTCCAAAGAACAACGTATTCATACTTCTTGTCCTTTGGACTTTTCCCTTTGGATTTTGTCCTTTGGACTTTGTCCAAAGGACAAATTCTGAGTAGCGTTCATACTTCGTCCAAAGGACAAAGTCCAAAGGACGTTTTGGCTTGTCCAAAGGACGTTTTGGTTTGTCCTTTGGACTTTGTCCAAAGGACGTTTTGTCATAAGTATGAATAGACCTTAATGCTAGCAGTATATCTGATCTGCTTCTCAACTTTATGCATGTATAATGTATAAAAACATTTTATTTTTTTTAAATAGCTGTATTCCTGTTCATATGTTTGTGTATCGCACATTTCATTTTGAATAACAAAAATAAAAAAGCTAAATAATGTTTCATGTATGTAATGTACCAATGAATTATTTTTTGAATCTGATATACATCGTTATTTTAAACAAACAATTTGCAATTGGTTTACTACTAAACGCTTTGCAATGAAAATTATCAGGAGAGACCTTAACCTTTGATTTATAAATTATAATTTGAATTGACACATTAAATTTCCTTATACTCTATATTACTATATTACTTTATTAAATTATGCATTTTAAAGAACACAATACATAAAATTATCATTTTTTATGTAATATTTATTCAAAAATTTAAAAATTTGTAAATAAACTTATTATTATTATTATTCATCTTTTTTTTTAAAAGGGCGAAACGCTATTGAACTGAACAAAAAATAATAAAATTTGTATGAAATACTACTTTGTATTTTTATGCAAAATAAAGTCTCTTTCTCTTTAAAATTTACACAAAACCGTAAACAAAATTAAAAATATTGTTTGAATATATTGTTCATTTGTTGTTTGTTTATTGTTTCGAAACAAAACAGAGTATCGTTATTTTTTTTCTTAATTTTATTGGTTTACATATTTTGTTTTTTTGGTTTTACACATTTTTAAGTTTTATTTTTAATATTTTTGCCTTATTTAAATTCCTAAAATATTGGTTGTATAAAAAATTGATGCAAATAGCAAAGATTTATTTCAAAGCAACTCAATTTAGACAAATTGTAGTGTCATTTTTGTTTTTTTTTTCAAACGTGTTGGATGTGCGCCGCGAAATCTGCCGCCAAACTGCCGCCAAACCGCCGTCAAACCGCCGTAAAACTGCTGCCATTTAGGAACTAAGGGGTTAAAGTAAAAAAATTTTATAATAAGAGGGTTTTAACTAATTCATAGGTTATTTTTCTAACTTTAAAATTAACAAAAACGTGTCAAGCAATACATTATTTGTCTCTGGTTAGTTTCGTGTATCTGATATGGAGTTCTAAATAAATATAAAAAAAATGTTAATTACTCCGTGAATAGTCAGAATACAGTATAGCAGCAATAAACTAAAAAAAAACGATTATCTGAATAATTTTTTTGGCTCGACTAATAAAACTATTTTTTTAGTTTTAATTATAATTAGCATATATGCGCAGACCTAAAACTTATATTTAAAAATAACTGCCATTGGACCTATTTAATATTTTAGTATATGTAGTAATTTCATATCACATATTTGCTTGTATAGCTCCGAAAGACAAAATAATAGAGCTGAACTTCGTTTCCGAAGCTACGCTGCAGAATACTGGTTTTCGCAGCAGAATATACTGTTTTTTACTAATTTTTCGTTAAACCATCAAATGGTTTTCTACGAGTAGATTTTTAAAACAATTTCTCTACGCTTGTGGAAATCCACAAGTCCTATAGATTTATATTATTCAGAATAAAAATGAAGTTTTACTCAGTTTTATCCTTTTATTAATTGCAAAGTATCCGAATAAGAGTTAAAGTAATTTAAAAAATTGGAGTAAAAGTAATATAAAATCTATTACCTTTACTATTTAAGTAAAAGTAACTAACTTTGTACAACATTAACGGAGCTCCTTTCAATTTAACTACTCAGAGCATGACATTGGAGGATAGAAACACAACTTGCAATCATTCAATTTCAGTTTTCCCTTAGCAATCCGGAAATTTGATCTCCAACATGACCGCTTACTGTTGGTTTGTATTGTAGTGATAGACAGTTCCGGAAGCCCCGCACAAATTGGAATTCCAGTTTTTGATTTTTGGAAAATCCCAATTCTGATTCTGGTTCCGGTGGTTTCGCAGTTTTATAAACAGCTCCGGATGTTCCGAACAGAATTTGGAATTCCGGTTCCGGATTTTTGGAAAATCGCAATTCCGGTTCCGGTGTTCCGCACATCACTATTGGTTTTTTTGCGCGATTTTGTAGATTAGCAAAAAGTCAACTCTTAAAAAAGAATTTTTTATCATAGTTTATCCATTTTAGATAATCAGCTTTTTAACAACCGCAGATTTTTTAAAACTTTTTTAGACTACCTATAACTTAAAAATGATATAAACATTGGATTTGTTATCAATATTAATTAATTACATATTATTATGGAATTTAAAGTGTTACGCTAAACAAGGACGTAACCAGCCCCCCCTTCCCTCGAAACGGTCGAACGGGGGCGCCCCCCCCGACACGGTCGGACGGGGAGAAAAATAAGGGTAGTAGTTGGGCGGGGGGGGGAGACGGCGGCCGCCCTCCCCCAAAACAGTCGCCAGATCGTAAAATTTGGGAGTTTTCAGAGGCTAAAAATTCAAAATTTTCTAGCGCCTCGCCCGCCAATCGTTCGGCGCCAAACTATAAAATAGTTTTGGTAACACAATTCACCCCCAAAAAGCAAACAAATTTTCAAGTGCCATAATATATGCACATTTTTCGCTATTGATCTTGCCTAAAATGTTATTGAAAAAAGTACAATAATTTTAATAAACAATAAGTATATACTACACATCAAGC
>JASAMX010016823.1:0-19892 GCA_030248175.1 Microlaimidae sp. YZB2_3
CTTCCAGAATTTTAATTCTATTAAGAAGTTCTTCCCGCTCCAGCTCAAGGTCCGATACCTTTGATCGCAATTGTTCTATATCAGATGTCACTGAAGTCTTTCTGGTGTTGTGCGCCATCACGATAATGAATGAATTTAAAATAAGTGGGTAAAAACTTTAACGAAGTGGGTAAAAACTTTAATGTAAGTGGGTAAACACCTTATTATTATTATTAAAACACTAATCATTCACTAAGTTTTTTCTTTCTTTAATTCAAGTTTTGATTAGGTTTAGTTAATAAAAACATAAATTTTTGACTCATCGTTTGTTGTTAAAACAACATTGATTTGGTTAAATATTTTATTGAAAACATTTGTTTATATTTTATTGAGTTTTTTTTATACTTGGGGAGTTTATACTACCTTGGCGGGGAGTTCTAACGTCTGTTTTAAAGCAACGCGTACTACGGCGGTCTAATGCTTGGCGGTCTAATGCTCGGCGGTCTTATGCTCGGCATTTAAGTGCGCGGCGTTCTAATGCTGGTGGTCTAATGCTCGGCGATCAAGTGCTGGCGTTCAAATTTCCTAGAATCATAAAAAAAGTTTATTTTTAAAAAAGTGTCTTGCTGTTTTTAAAAGGGTCGCCAAGTAGGGTTTTTTATCTCAGGCAAAAGCGATAATGGTTTTTTTTAATATTTGAAAACACAAGATTAAATAAAAATTTATCATAAAAAATTTTGCTTTATTTTTAGGTTTTGCTTAAAGCTTAGGCTCAGGTTTTTTTAGGCTTAGGTTTAGGTTTTGCTTAGGTTTAGACTTTTGCTTAGGCTTAGATTTTGCTTAGGCTCAGTCTTTTGCTTAGACATAGGTTCAGGCTTAGGCTCAGGTTTCGCTTAGGCTTTGCTTAGGCTTAGGCTTTTGCCACCGTGGGGAAGTTGGCATGCTTTCGCGCATTTCTTCCCGCCGGCTTTCCCGCTGACTTTCGCTTTTATGGGGTTTTTAAGCAAAAATGACAATAAGTATTCATGAAAATAGCTAAAAACTAATGAAATATGAATTTCCTAATTAGTTTTGATATTAAAATAAATTTGATTAGAATTAAAATGCGTTTTTTTTAAACCTTTAGCATGTGTTCACGCCGGCTCTCGCAATTGAAAACACTAGCATGGGTTCCCTCATGTCTTCCGCCGGTCTTATTGTTCCACTTGTTTTTCCAATAACCTTAATTACGACGCGTTCCCTTTAACAAATAAGGCAGCTAAAACAGGAAAGCCAGCAATTCCGGGAGCCAGCTAAAAGCCAGTATGCGTTCCTGCATGTTTTCCGCCAGTCTTCCGACCCCACTTCATTCCCTCGTTTTTCCTCTAACCTTAAGTTCTACGCTTTCAAAGCGTTCTTTTTATGACAAAATAAGAAAGCCAGCAATTGAAAATCAAAATCTAATACTGCATTCCGAACGCCCACAGCGGGTATTTTTGAAACACTTTTAAGAATTTTAGACATTGTTTCAAATTTGCAGTAACTGCCGTGTAGTTTTATGGCTTTTTATTTATTCACTTCATTGACTACATTACTTTTATTTAAAAGTTATTATTATTATAGAAGTAAAGTAATAATAATGAATCCCCCCCCCCCAACCGCTTAAAAGAAAACCCCCCCCCCCCCCCCCCAACATGATGACGCCATCATTGCGAATTTTTTGCAGTTTTTAGCCTATTTCAATGTATTTTTAGCCATTTTAGACCTATTTTTACCTTATTTTCGCTTTTTTTGTCCCTATTTTCCCTTTTCCCTTCTTTTTTTCTCCTTTTTTTCTTCTTTCCCCCCTGCTTGCCCCCCCCCTTTCCCCCCCCCCCTGTTTCAAAAAATTGCCCCCCCCCCCGTCCCCCCCCCCCGCCCCCCCTCCCCACCCCCCCCCGAAGACCAGCGGAAGACATGCCAGAACGCATGCTGGCTTTCAGTTGGCTCCCGGAATTGCTGGCTTTCCTGTTTTAGCTGCCTTATTTGTTAAAGGAAACGCGTCGTAATTAAGGGTATTGAAAAAACGAGTGGAACAAATGGAGTGGGAAGACCGGCGGAAGACATGCGGGAACGCATGCTAAAGCTAAAGTGTTTTCAATTGCGGGAGCCGGCGTGAACGCATGCTAAAGGTTTTTAAAAAAAACGCATTTTAATTCAAATCAAATTTATTTTAATATCAAAACTAATTAGAAAATTCATATTTCATTAGTTTTAGCTATTTTCATGAATATTTATTGTCATTTTTGCTTAAAAACCGCATAAAAGCGAAAGCCAGCGGGAAAGCCGGCAGGAAGACATGCGCGAAAGCATGCCAACTTCCCCGCGGTGCTTGTGCCTACCGCGGTGACGTTAGCATCCAAAGTTGCTACAGCATCCACGGTTTCAAGGACTACTGCCCGGAATGTGGAACAGACACATTTTATTAAGACAATAAATACATTCTAAATATTTAAACTAAAAGTACAACAAAAATGTGTAAAATTTTATAAACAAATACCTAAAAAGTAAAATAACAAAAAATATATTATTTTTTAATTATTTAAGTTTTGAAGCATTTTACACCAATTCTTTTAAAAACACGTTTAGCACTAAATATTCCCACAGCAGTGGTCGTTAAAACAGTGGATGCTGTAGCATGGACTACTAAACATGGACACTGCAGCATCCAATCTTTTAAAGCTAAAGCTTTTTTCCACGCTAAAACTAATTTATGCTTATTTTTAATTAGATTTATTCTTTCTAAGCCTGCTAAGCAAAGCCGAAAAAGCAAGCTAAATTGTATTATGAGGAATTTTTATTAAATTATCTCATTTTTTAAATCTTAATTTTTTTCTCGACTGAATTTTGATACATTTTTAAGCGGTTGCTGTACAACATTGTTGAATACCAGAAAAAGAATATTTTTAGAATCACCAAACTCTCGGCAATCTAAGAAATATTCATTTGTATTGGTTAAAGCACTATTAAAAATTTTCTTAACAACATAAATTGTACCTTAAAAAAAGGTCATTTTTGGCTATAAAACACCATTTATTATTTTAAAGAGTAGTTCAATCACTATTTAATGCCCAAAATTAAGATCTCAAAGTCAGAATTGACCTAGAAACATATTTTTTATTTATGATTGTTTGGTGGAATTCTCAAAGTGATTTTTGGTACACGTTTAGTACTTGTACCAAAAATATATAATATGACAAAAAATGTGCAACTCCTATATAAAAAAGTATGGAAAAGTAGGCCATTATAATGAGCCTCTCCATTTAAATGACACTCTCCACTATAATGGCATAGTAACTATTTTAATGCCGGGAAAATATGCTGTTCGCCAAGGTTATTCTTCACAAATGTGCGCGGATCAATAAAAACATTTTATTTCATTAGGGAATGCGCGCGCATTTAGTGTAAAGTAACGTAGGCAAACGGCATATTTTCCCGCATTTAAATGGCTACTATGCCATTATTATGGAGAGTGTCATTTAAATGGAGATGCTCATTATAATGGCCTACTTTTTTGTACTTTTTTATATATGAGTTGCACATTTTTTGTTATATTATATTTTTCGTTTGTACCATTAGTTTTTAAAATTTCACATAAATTCAAAAGGTACAAGTTCCATACGTGTACCAAAATTTGATTTGACCGATTCAAAAATAATTAAAGATTGTAAAACATCTTTATAGCCTAAACCAAACATGTAGCCTAAAGTCTTTATAGCCTAAACCAAACACATCATTTTTGTGTAGCGACGTCAATCGCCTCTTGCCGCTGTGTTTTTTTCTGCAGGCTGAACTCTGTGCGCTGCCACGTTCCAGTGCAAGTTTTTTTTTCTTTCTTCAAAACTTCAACTTAAAAATAGAATTTTTCCCTTAATACTGCGTTTTTTTACGTCTGATTTTTTTATTTGGTAAAAAAAGTTTTGCTTACTCTATTTTCCACCAAACACAAAGTCTTTTTTTATATTTCAAGAAAATCAAAAAAAAAAAACAACAAAAAGACTTTGATTTCAGGTTGGTTCAAACTTGTGTATAAACATTAAAAAAGGTAGCTGAACAATCAGAAATAGAATCTCTATAAAAAAATAAGTTTGATTAATGCTTTTTGTTTCGCGTTAGGACTAAAAATAAGTCTTGGAAAGTTTTTTTATAAAAATTCCATATTTAAGAGGTCAATTTGGGGTTTTAATGCTTATAAAAAATTATTGCTTTAAGCAATTCTAGCTGAACATAGCTCAAAATAAAGCTTAGGTTCCCAGCTTTAATTTGATATATAGTTTACCTTGTAAAACGTTATATTCGTTCTTGGAAATTTAATTGAATCCAAAAAAATCGCATTGAAACTTTGGTCTATGATTTTTATAATTATTATTAAATCTATTGGAATACATATTTTTAGATATTTAGGGCTGTTATAATCATAGAAGCTATAATCACAAGCACGGTCGGGGAAGCTAGGGGGGGTGGTTACCCGGGGTAAATCGAATTTTAAATTCTAGGTAGGGGGTCCCAGGGGGGTCCGGATCTCCCCTAGCTTTTTAGGGTGGTCGACCTGGGGTGCAAAATTTTAAAATCTAGAGGGGGGTCAGGTGGGGTCCGGTGTCCAAAGCAAAACAGTTTTAAGCCATAATAACTTTAATAATGGTTCTTTTTATAGGATAATACTACATTTTATTGAATAAAAAGCCATATTCATGTATAAAAAGGGTGTAAAAGCATGAATATGTGATGAAAATTCACGTTTTTGGAAGAAAATTTAGTATAAAAAAGGTACCTAAAATTTTCCTGAGGGGGGAAGGGGGGGTCAGATTTCAAAATCTAGAGGGGGGTCAGGAGTAAAAAATTCAGAAATTTGGGGGGAGGGGGCCCCCTAGATTTTTGACTAGGGGCGTCCCAAAATTTCAAGGCTAGGGGGGTGGACTCCACCCGGCACCCCCCCTTTCTCACCTATGGTTATAATACGTAAAAAAGCATGATGTTTCAGAAACTATAGCTTTTGGTCCTTGAACACATCTATATCTGAATTACAAGCATAGGTCACCGACCTTCGACGGCTCAGGGGGGGGGGGTCCAAACCCCGGGGTGTGGAGGTTTTTGACCTCCAGGGGGGGGGTCACACCCCGGGGTGGATTTTTTTGAAAAAAATGACGGGGGGGGTCACACCCCGGGTACCATTTTTTTGACCAAAATTGACAATTTTTTGACGAAATTTGACCATTTTTTAAGCATTTTTTGGGATTGTCTAGTTAGGGGGGGTGGTCAAAAATGGGCCTTAGGGGGGGGGGTCAGGGGTTCAAGGGGTCGATGGGGGGGAGGGGTCAAAAATGGCCCTTAGGGGGGGGGGGGATAGGTCTCAGAGGCCGTAGGGGGGGGGGGTGGCCCCCCCCCCTACACCCCCCCTTCGGTGACCTATGATTACAAGGCATTTTGTGAAGAATTTTTATAAATAAAAAATAAAAAAGTTGTAAACAATGTTATGTTTTATTGAATACCACTGGCTTATTATAGAAATACTAATCATGCACATAGGTCACCGACCTTCGACGGCTCAGGGGGGGGGGTCCACACCCCGGGGTGTGGAGGTTTTTGACCTCCAGGGGGGGTCACACCCCGGGGTGTTTTTTTTGAAAAAAAGCACCCGGGGGTGCTTGGGGTGTTTTTACCATTTTTTTGACCAAAATTGACATTTTTTTGACCAAAATTGACCATTTTTTAAGCATTTTTTGGGATTGTCTGGTGGGGGGGGGGGTGTCGAAAATGGGCCTTAGAGGGGGGGGGTCAGGGGTTCAAGGGGTCGAAGGGGGGGAGGGGTCAAAAATGGGCCTTAGGGAAGGGGGGGTAGGTCTTAGAGGCAGTAGGGGGGGGGGGGGTGCCCCCCCTACCCCCCCTTCGGTGACCTATGATCATGCAGCCAATATTATTAACGTAATCCCGAAAGTTTCTACTTTCAGAAAATATAACGTTTAGTGGTGTCAAATGTATATTTGTAGAAAACTGATGTCATCTTTGTCAAATTTCCTAAAAAAAATTGATTTTTTTATTTAGTTTTAAAGTTTTTATCACCACTTGCTTATTATAGATATGTCAATCATGCAGCAAACATTAAAATGTTTTGAAAAACCTATATTTTTAGAAAATATAGCGTTTGGCACTTAAAAATATGTATTTGTTGAATTATAATGATATTTTTTGAAGAATTTTTTAAAATTTTTTTGAGCAGGTCATGTTTTTGAATACTGCTGGCTTATTATAGAAACTCTTGTTAATCACGCAACCGATACTAAAATAATCCTTGAAATTTCTACTTTCAGAAAATATAACGTTTAGTGGTGTAAATTGTATATTTGTAGAAAACTGATGTCATCTTTCTGAAATTTCCTGAAAAAAGAAATTGATTTTTTTTTACTTTATTGTTTGTTTTTTATCATCACATAAAAGCAATTTAAATATAACTAATAAAATCAGGTTCATCTAATTACTATTAATTTTTATATTACATACAAACTTTTTAAAATAAAAAAGCAAGTTTTAAAAGGCACAACATTTTTTTGTTTAGCACAAAAACCTTTTTATCAAAAAATATTTAATACAATTTCAAAAATTTAGTTTTCTTTTTGTTTCTTTTTGCGTCAGGTTATTTTTCCGCATAGCTCTTTTTTGGTTCTCTGCGTACTATAGCTTTCATTCGGTTTTTTTGCGCGGTCTTTTTCCCCAGCTGCCTGGCCCAGACTTCCCATTTTTCCCCCTGCGCATTGAGTGACTTTTGCGCGGGGCCATATCTAAAAAATCGACGCACGTTTATGAGTGTTTCTCCTTTAATATACATTTGTGAGAGATAAAACTTATATTTTTGTGTTTGTTTTAATTTGGCCTTTCACCCAATATAAGTTTTACCTGTTATTTTTAATTTTTTTTTTGGTGATTGACGTCACTATTTTGTGGTTATTTTTTCGAATTTAAGCTTCTAAAAAAAGTTATGAGTCAATTTGTACCCAAAATATTTAAAAAACTTTTTTTATTAAGCCTTGAATTAAATTAATATTAGTTTTTTCGTATTACCAAGTGTGTGGCAGTTACAAATATACGTTTATTTTTCATGGTAACAACCAATTTTTTATAATAACCATACAAATACCCATCAAATTTTAGTTGTGAAAAAATTTACATTTTTGAAAAACAACTTATTTTAGTAAAAATCAATTATATTACAATTTTTATTGATTTTTAGGTTTTGCTTAGGCTTGGGGACAATAAATCGATTAAAAACTAAGTTTAAATTAGTGTTTAAAGCCAATAGAAATTTTGTTTTTTATGTTTTTGGTGATCCATGTGATTTTCAAATTTTTATTTTTTTCTAAAATTTTCGAGTTCTTCAGACTTCTAGCATTGTTAAAATATAGTTTTTAATTTAGTTTGTTGGTTTACAATTTTTTTTCCTTAACATCATAAAATTGCACATCCTAAAAAGGCCGTTTTCTGGCTATAAATTGGCTCATAACTTTTTAACATTAGCTTAAATTTAAAAAAATAACCACAGAAATAAGGTCAACGTGTTCTATTTAGGCTATAAGTATGTTTTGCAATTTGTATTTTTTTTTTAATCAGTCAAATCGAATTTTGGTACAAGTATGGAACTTGTACCAATTCAAAAATTATCATTATTGTAAACAGAATTTGTTGCTTGCTTTTCGCCAATTAGTCAAATTTTTGTCATTTGAATATCTTAAAATATTCTAATATTCTATAAGTATAATAAGGTACAAGTTCCATACATATACCAAAATTCGATTTGACCGATTCAAAAGTAATTACAAATTATAAAACATTTTTATAGCATAAATCAAACATGTAGACCTCATTTTTGTTGTTATTTTTCGGATTTGACCTTCAAAAAAAAGTTATGAGCCAGTTTGTATCCAACAATTGCCCTTTTTTGGCATGTACATTTTATGTTATTAAGAAATTTTTTTATTAAGCCTTTTTTAATCAAATTTATATTATTTTTTTGTATTACCAAGTGTCTGGCAGTTACAAATATACTTTTATTTTTTTCATCGTAACTACCAGTTTTTATAATAACCGTTCAAATACCCACCAAATTTTGGTTGTAAAAAAATTAAAATTTTTGAAAAACAATTTATTTAAAAAAAATCAATTATATTACAATTTTTTTATTCTTAGGCTTAGAAAAAAATAAATTGGTGAAAAACTAAGTTTAAATTAGCGTTTAAAGTAAAACGAATTTTCTTGTCCATGTTTTTGGTGGTCCATGTGACTTTCGATATTTCAATTTTTTGAAATTTTTTGTGTTCTTTAGATTATTGGCATTGTTAAAACATAGTTTTTAATTTAGTTTGTTAGTTTACAAATTTTTTTTCTTAACATCATAAATTGCACTTGCTGAAAAAAGCCATTTTTTGGGTATAAATTGGGTCATAACTTTTTACCAATAGCTTAAATCTTTTCTTTCTTTTTTTTTAAAGCTGAAGCGGGCCGGCCATGGATAAATAACCACAAAAATGAGGTCCACGTGTTCTATTTAGGCTGGTTATAAAAATGTTTTACAACTTTGTTAAATCAGTCAAATCGAATTTCGGTACACGTATGGAACTTGTTCCATATAATAATTCAAAAATAGATTGTGTGTAAATAAAAATGGGTAATTTTTGCTCTTCATTGCAATTGGTTTATTACTGAACTCTCTGCAATAAAAACTGTCTGGAGAGACCTTAAACCTTAAATCTTAAACCTTAAATTGAACTGTGAAACGTGGCTTAAATCTTAAATTTCTTGCATAAACCTTAAATCTTAAACCTGAAGTGTGAATTGGGCTTTATTTTTCAAGTAAATTTTCGTGATAAAACTCATAAATAAGCTTAATAGTTGACTGCAAACCTTATTTTATCTCATGAATGAAACTAAATTTAAAATTTAGTTTGTTTTTGAGGTTTTGTTTTAGTTGGTTGGTGAAATTAAGTGCTACAGTTCACGATTTAGATTGTTCATCTTCATGAGTTTTATTACAATAACTTTTTCATAGAAAAAAAAATTAAAATCCTAATAATCACTATAGCAAATAATAAACCTACTAAAAGAAAAAAATTCTTACTTGTTTAGATTTTGTGATATAGGTACCTGAAAGCAAGGATTAATCAACACTTTAAACACTTTTAACACTTCTACCTGTTTGTATTAAGATTTTTTAAAATTATATAAGTTTAATTCAGTGTTTTTAAAAAATAACAGTTTTTAAAGCTGTTAGTTCGTTCATACTTAGAGTAGTACATCTAATTCAAAGGGTTGTTTTTGTTGTTATTTTTACCTAACTTTTATTTAATCTAAACTGAACTATATAATTTTAGATACAACAGACTATGAAAAATGTTACTAAAAAAGAAGAAAATTTCTCCCACGCAAACATTCTGTTAAATTTTTATTAATTTTTAATAACAGTTTGCAGTTACAAAAACAAAATGGAATGATAAAGTGTATGTAACTTCGTTTAAGTTTTTAATACAATGGACTGCTAAGAATAAAAACAAACTGCTTAGTCCTTATAATCTAATTTTTACGCTTAAAAGAAAAAAATATCAACATGACGGCCACCACACCACTTCTTCCTTTGTACAACCAACGAGGAAGCCCTATTACTGGCAGAAGAAGTTAGTTAGTATTTTTGTTTACCGTATTTATTAACTAATTGTAAGTGAAATTTTTGTTGTGGTGTAGTTTACGTAGGTGAGAACGGTCCGGGAAGCTAAGGGGGTGTTACAAGGGGTAAATCGAATTTTGAATTCTAGTAGGGGGATCCCAGGGGGGTCCGGCCCCCCTAATTTTTATGGGGGGGATCGACCGGGTGTGGAAAAAAATTGAAATCTAGAGGGGGGTCAGGTGGGGTCCCCCCGTGTCCAAAGAAAAACAGTTTTAAACCATAATAATAACTTTAATAATTGTTCTTTCTATAGGATAATACTACATTTTATTGAATAAAAAGCAATATTCAGGTGTAAAAAAGGTGTAAAAACATGAATCTGTGTTAAAAATTTACGTTTTTTTGGAAGAAAATTTAGTATAAAAATACCCAAGATTTTCCCAAAGAGGGGATGGGGGGTCAGGTTTTAAATTCTAGAGGGGGGTCAGCGTCAGGGGTAGAAAATTCTGAAATTTGGGGGGAGGGGGGCCCTAGATTTTTGTCTAGTTGGTGGGTATCGAAATTTCGAGGCTAGGGGAGGGTGGACCCCAACATAGAGGAACACGGTCAAAAAACAAGGGGGTGTTTATGTTTACCCTGAGTAAATGACATTTAAAAATCTAGGGGGGGGGGGGAGTGAACCCATACATGGACACGGGGAGGGTTGGGGTGTTAACCCCCCTGCACTAAGAAGTGGGGGAGAAAGGTTAATCCCCCAATTTTGGAAAAATGAAAAAAAAAGTCTTTAAAATGACTTCTAAACTGCCTCCAAACTTAAGTTTTGAGGTCAAAATAATTGTTTTTGAACAAGAAAAAGCTCAGAAATGCTCTAAAAAGGACTTTTTGACCTAAAATTAGCGTTTTTTACATATTTTTCCTTCAAACTGAAAAACGATATGGGTAAAATGTACTCCAGAAAAAAAACGATATTGGTATTTTGCGTTTTTCGGATTTTAACCCCCCTGATTTGGGGTTTAACCCATGCATGGGCACGGGGGGAGTTGGGGGGAGTTAATTCCCCAAATTCTGAGAAGAGGGTTTAACCCCCCCGCTCAGAAGTGGGGGAGGGAGAAAATGTTAACCCCCCAATTTTGAAAAAAAGGAAGAAAAAAATGTATTTAAAATGACTTTTAACTGCCTCCAAACTTAAGTTTTGAGGTCAAAATGAATGTTTTAAGCAATAAAAAGCTTAAAAATGCAATAAAAAGTGTTTTTTGACCTAAAATTAGCGTTTTTTACCTATTTTTTTCTTCAAAATCGAAAAACGATATGGGTAAAATGTACTCCAGAAAAAACGATATGGGTATTTTGCGTTTTTCGGATTTTAATCCCCCTAATTTGGGGTTTAGCGTTAGCCCCCCACTCCGAACCAACTTGCCCATGTATGGTTTAACCCCCTCCCCCTCCCCATTCCGAACCAACGTGCCCATGCCCATGCCGAAACAAAATACTTTTAAACCATTAAATGTGTAATAATAGTTTTTTTTATAGGATAATACTACATTTTATTGAATAAAAAAACGATATTTAGGTATAAAAAAAGGTGTAAAAACATGAATTTGTGTTAAAAATTAACGTCTTTGGAAGAAAATTTAGTATAAAAAAAGTACTTAAAATTTTCTTTAGAGGGGAAGGGGGGGGGGTCAGATTTCAAAGTCTAAAGGGGGATCAGGGGTAAAAAATTCGAAAATTTAGGAGAGGGGGGCCATTGGATTTTTTTCTAGAGGGAGGGGGCAAACTTTTGAGGCCGGGGGGGGGGGGTGGAGACCCCACCATGCCCCCCCTTTCTCACCTATGGTAGTGTAGTGTGTGTGTGTAGCATTGTCTATTATGTATCAGAGATGTTACAAGACCCGTTGGGTTTTACAGAGTTTTGAGTGGTTTAGTTTTGTTTTAAAAAATTTTTTATATAGAAAACTAAATATAATAATACAACCATAGGTCACCGAAGGGGGGGGGGGGTGTAGGGGGGGGGTCACCCCCCCTACGGCCTCTGAGACCTATCCCCCCCTAAGGCCCATTTTTGACCCCTCCCCCCCCATCGACCCCTTGAACCCCTGACCCCCCCCTAAGGCCCATTTTTGACCACCCCCCCTCACTAGACAATCCCAAAAAATGCTTAAAAAATGGTCAAATTTCGTCAAAAAATTGTCAATTTTGGTCAAAAAAATGGTACCCGGGGTGTGACCCCCCCCGGCATTTGTTAAAAAAAAACCCCCGGGGGGGTTCCCCCCCCCCTCCAGTTCAAAAACCCCCACACCCCGGGGTGTGGACCCCCCCCCCCCCTGAGCCGTCGAAGGTCGGTGACCTATGAATACAACTTTTTTGAGTGAGCTTAAAAAACAATTTTTTTGCATATTTTTAAGTTCATAATAATAGATAAAAACAAAATTATGTTTTGGGAGCTGAACAAACAAGTCATGAACATTTAACTTTAGTTTTTGTAAGAAATAGCTAAAATCAAGCAAACTAATTATTATTTCTAATTTATTTATTAACGCGTTCTCAAAGAGCGGATTTTACAAACGCATTTCCACTGAGGGAAAAGTACTTGATCCTCATTGGAGGCGTAAAAAAATGTGACATGATAAATCTCATAAACAAACTAAGCCTTGGAGTGTTAATCTTAATTTCCCCAAGTAAAATTAAACGAATTAAATTAAGCTGAATTTACAGACGCATTTCGACTTAAAGTAAAATCAAGCTAAGCATCTTTATTTATTGACTTTTTTTACGGATTTTACAGACGCATTTCGCTTGAGGGAGAAGTACCTGATCCTCATTGGTGGCGTGATGATCGTTTGCATTTGCTATTCCGGCTTCGTGTTCTTGCCGGATAGCGGCCAGCAGGCCTCGCCTCGCCAACGGGCGAAATCCAAGCCGTTTAAAGAGCAAGTCCAGGACGCTTTCCGCCAGCCGGCTCAGTTGGTGATACCGCCGCCAGCATTCCACGACAATCTAACCTACAGGCATTACAAGTGAGTTTGTAAAACAGGTCAAAAAGGAGTTTGGAGATCCACTATTAGATAAACCGGTAAACGGAAAGGTTTAGTGTTAGTAAATACATGGGCACGCATAAGGGGGTTGTTAACTTCTCCAAATGTGAAAAAAAAGTAAAAATCTGTTAATCCTCCAGAAATCTGCTACCTCCATCAAATTTTTAAAAAAGTATGTCTTAAATTCTAAACCATTCTAAATTTTGTATTTTGTTTTAACTGAGGTCTGCATAACTTTCAAAAAATCAAAAATGCAGCAAGAATGGTTTTTACTTAACGTAGAACACCACAGTTATGACGATTTTTACTAAAAATTAGATATCAAAATAGATAATAATTTTGTCGACAAAAGTATAGTGCGATCGAAAGCTCAAATTATGATGTATTCAACGGTAATAATTTTATCGTTTACCAATTGTTTTATTTTGAGATATAGTTCGATGAATTTAAAGCTCAAAAAACAGTTTTTGGTCATTTAAAAAATTTGATTCACTCAGTTTTTTCCGCAATTTTATAGAAAGTTAAATGAAAAATAGGGGCAACTTTTAGATGTAGTTTGGAGTAAAAGGTAATTCAAATTTTGAAGAAAATTAAAAAAAATCGATGTTTTTAAAAAAAAATCAAATAAAAAAACCCTGAATTAGTTTTATAATCAAATACGATTCAAAGTATTGATTAGACTTGTGTCTAACTATTTCCAAACTTTCATTAAAATCTGAGAGAATCGAATTTTTTAATTTTAATTTAAAGTTTTTTTTTTGGTTTTACGCCAAGAAACTACATTTCCAAACGTTTGTTTAAAACCAGCTTTTAAGGAAGGACACACAGATAGACCAGTAGTTGAGTGGTTAGAGCGTCGGACTCAGATTCTTGGACCCTTAGGTTCGAGTCTCCCGTAGGGAATATTTTTAACGTTGAAAAAAATTTTTTTTTAATTTGTAACTTTTTAATTAAAAAAAGTGTTTATTATTCAAGATACGCTAAAGGAAAAAAACGAAAAAAATAGAATATTTTTGGTAATGAATTTCATTAGTGTATTGTATTTTTGACATGTATTTTATTTTATTGTGTCATTTATAATGATTGTGGACGATAACAATTTTTTAAAGAAAAATGAATGTCAAAAATTAAATCAGCAGGTCAAATTACGTTAGTAAAACTTAATTTGAAAAGATCAGCCGTCAAAATCAAACTGTGGTGTTCTACCTTAAAGTCATTCGATTTTTATAGTAAAACACTTTCTTCAGAGCTGCTTGCGGGGTTTAGTTTAACGCAGGTAAATGACATTTTAAATTTAGAAAGGATTTTTTAGAGGCTCGTCTATTCGCTCTGGCTTGCTGGGAAAAGGGAGGGTGTAAAGAAATGTAAAATGTTGGGGAGGGGAAGGGGGATGTGTTCCCATATCCTAAGCAAAATACTGCTAAAACGTTAATTATTTTTTAAAAATGCGTACTCAGACCTGTGCACAGTCTGGAAATGCCCCCTTTATTGGAGGATTTGCCCCCTTCCCCTTGTTTTATTGTCCCCCCGCCCGAAAAAAGAAAAAGTACCCAAAAATTCTACCCCCGCCATTTTTGACCTATTATGACTCCATCATCGCCAATTTTTTGCAGTTTTTAGTCTATTTTAATGCTTTTTTAAGCCATTTTAGACCTTCTTTACTTAAATTTCCCCTTTTTTGTCTCTTTTTTTTCTTCTTTTTTCTCTTTTTTTCTGTTTTTTTCCCTTTCTTCCCTGCTTGCCCCCCCCCGTGCCCCCCATTTTGGAATTGCCTCCTTCCCCAATAAAACCCGGGGGACAGTGCACAGGTCTGCGTACTAAATCTGAAACTGAATGCAATATAGCTATGAAAAGTGTGTTAAAATACTGATTTGTGTTAAAAAAAATTCGTTTTTGATAGAGAACTTAGATTAAGCATCAGTTTTTCTCAAAAAATAGGGGGAAATAGCGGGTAAATTAGATTTATTAAAATTCTAGTGGGTGGAGGTCAGGGTCAAAAGATTCAAAAAATTAGGAGGGAATGAACCCCCATTTTTTCCTTCTTGTTCTTGTTTATATATGCTAATACCTACGCGAGGGAATCTTGTGTTAATTGCGTAAAAATAATGTTTTTTGCTAGCTTAAGTCCGTTTTTAGATACAGCGGCCGTTCCCAGTAATTTTTCCATAGCAGAAATATATTTGGTAAAATGAGCTTAGACAAATGAAATTCTGGTAAAAATACCATCGGATAATTTGACATTTTTGACTAATTGACGATCGATTAATTTAGCTTGATATTTAGGCTTTGTTTAGGTTCAGGAAAAATAAGTCTGCTGAAGGTCAATTAGTCAGATTGTATAATTAATTACCCGATGGTATTTTTACCAGAAAGTCATTTGTAAGAAAGTCAAATATTGAAGCCAAAGAAATTTTGACCGTGGATAAATTATTTTTACTGCTACGGCGGCGACGAGGGTAATAATGGATTAAATATAATAATATATAAATTAATTAATATTAACAGCACTACGATTGCTGACAAGTCTGTCGCAGTTCTGCCGCTCCTGATAAAGATCATGGATCAGAAGGATAATTGGTACATTTTCTTAGCAGCCAAAGGAACAGCAAATAATAGACTTTACCGAAGCAACATTCTCTGCCACAAGATCAAACAGAAGAAGAAGAATAATGGATTAAAAAAATAATAAAAAAATTAATACTGTTGTTATTAAATTAATTAATTTAATTAATACTATTAATTGTTGTTATTAATAAAACAATAATTGATAAATTATTAAAAGTATGATTTTAGACATGGTGGAGAAGGGGCTGATCCGCACATTCTGCATGATCAGCAAGCCCTGAAGGCCAAAATCGACCAAGCCCAACCGCCCCAGATACCACCACCCAACCCAAATCTTCAGCGGATGATAGACGAAAAACTGCAAAAGGACAGGGAAATGCAAAAAATAGAAAAAGACAATCGAGACGCCCAAGTGGGTCCGCCCGCCAACGAGCCGGATGATCAACTGGGAGCTGCTGGTCAACTGGGACGTCAGCAGAACTCAGAGGACCCGGAGACGGACAGGAGGCGGGAGAAAATCGTGGAGGTAGGTGAGAGTAGCCAGTAGTATCCCGCAAACAGACTGGCCAATGGATTATGTGTATTTTTTGACATGAGAGAATAAAATAAAATGCGGTCAGGTTGTTTGTCGGTAGTGGTATTTTGAATAAATGATATTCCACTAGCGATTTTTTGACATCATAAAACAAAGAAAGATGAACCTTGCTTTTCTTCCTCCTCCTCAAAGAAAAACCTATTTAATTTTGTGAAAACGTACGAAAAAATTTCGGTTGGATGTTATTTATTCCAAATACTTCTAAGTTTTTTTTTAATGTAAACAAAGACTAATAAAAACAGAAATTATTAAATACCTCCTCTAATAAAAACCTGTTTTATTTCTCCATAGTTTAAAATGTTTTAGATGTTTAAATTCGCGTGGGATGGTTACGCCAAACATGCATGGGGTTCTAATGAATTAAAGCCAATTAGCAAAACTGGTCACAGTGCTTCCATTTTTGGACAGAGTCCGATTGGTAATAATTATTTAATCGTTATAGTATTTTTATTTCTGTGTTTAATCAGTTACTATTATATCTATAAATTAGTATATTATATTTTTATTTATAAAAACTGAAAAAATACTATTTTACCTGGCATAAGTTTTAGTCGTTATAAACTTTTTTAAAAATAGTTTTTCTGAATATAAAATTATTTTTATTGATTAGGTAATCATTAAAAATAATTTTCTATTCAGAAAAACTATTTTTGAAAAAGTTTATATTAGAAAATTTTGTTATTTATTTTTTTTTCTAAAATAAAACCAACCAAGACGCAAAATGTTTTTTTCAGAAATTCTATAAACCCAATTATATGATCTGGAAATAAAGAAATTTTGGGATTTAAAGGGAAATACCCTCCGTCGTTTTTTCAAAGAGAAGAAGAAGAGCAGGGACGTACCCAGGGTTTCATTTGGGGGAAGGGGGGAAAGATTTTAGTTTAAAAAATATTGGGGGGGGCCTTATTACTTACACCCCCCTTATTTTTGAAAAGGTTAAAAAAGCAGGGATAAACCTCAATAAAGCTGTATAATACATTGTTTTTGGCCTAATAACATATTATAAATGTTTTTAGCAGTAAAACATGTTTTTTGAGTTAAAAATTACATTAGCAGACATTGGCAGAACCTGGATTTCACAAAAAGGGATTTAGAGAACTTTCAGACCCTTGGCTACACCCACACTGTGAACCAAAGAAGATGAGCAGCACCTCCATGTTTTAGGGTACCTATATGGAAAAAATTACCGAGCCATTGCTATAGGCAGCTAGAAAATTTAGAAGGGAGAAAGGTATACACAAATCAACTATCAAATATAGGACTTATTGTTTATTAAAATTATTGTACTTTTTTCAATAACACTAGGCAAGATAAATAGCGAGAAATTTGCATATTATGGAATTTAACCGCTGAGCGAAGCAAAAAAATCTTTTTGATTTTTGAGGGCCAATCGTGGTACCAAAACTATTTCATAGTGTGGCGCCGAGCGATTAGCGAGGCGATAGAAAATTTTTAATTTTTAGCCTCTGAAAAATGGAAGGAGTTGTGGCTTAGCGTTTTTATAATGTAGCAGAGGTTGTCCGACTGTCTGGGTACCTACAAAAATTTTATTTGAGGAAAGGGGGTTTTTGGAAGCTTTAGAAATCTTGCGCGGTTGTATAACATAAACACCCCTTACCACTCGCTTCCTATGCGGCTAAAATTCTAAGTAAGGCTACCCTGATGCTATGTTATTTTGATTTCATTATAATTGTATACAATTATAATTTTATTTGACGTTAATTAAACAAACGTGAAGTAATAAGAAAGAAAGCAAAAAAAATAGAAAGAATGTAAAAATAACCCAACACCTTTTTACTATAACAATAATATAGAATAAAATTATTAACCACGCAAAAAATAATAATATATGAAATAAAAGACTGTACTATAAACGCGCATTATAACTATAAATTTAAACATGTAATGAAAAAATACGTTTCACCTCTAATTTTGGACGCATTTTTTCATCCCCAATAACCTGAGGCGAAAGCGGGGCTCATCAGGGAATACAGACGCCTCAGTTTAAAGGGTAACGCGCATCTATACAATAACGATAATTTTACACGCGAATTAATATTTAAAATTAATTAAAATTAAACTTAAAAACAAGCACACTTTTACCTGTGGTCCGTGTCCTTACCTATCGGTCTTTTTACTCCTCCTAGGTTGTAGGCCTTGTAAAGCGACTTCCATTGCGAACCATCAGTTTTGAATATAGTCAAAAAATTAATGTTATATAAAGATAAACTAAAATTTACACTTATACTAATTTAACGCAAAAACAGATAAAACACTTTCTCATAGTGAGAAACAAAAAAACCAGATATTTTGCGTAAAAACGGTATAAAAATTTTGACATACAAAAATTTACCTACAAATTTGACAGAGTAATACTGGAGTTCAAACATAAAAATAAAAGTAGTTTAAATAACTAGATTAACCCAAAGTAATAAAATTATTTATTATACAAGTTATTAATTAATTATAATAATATACAAACAATCATGGAGCTAGAGCTGCATGAAGAGACAACAGCAACTACTTAGCAACTTAAAAACATTTTAATTTTTTTTTTTGAAAAAAATATACATTATAGAAAAATTGAATAGACTTTAGATATGTTTACAAAAAACACAACAAAAACAACAAAATGGACAAACCAAAACTTTCAGCAAGAAGCACCATCAACATCAAAATGTTACCTACTTTCAGCCATCATCATGATCAACTCCCGATACTATTCACCTCTAAACTAATGACCACCACCAGCATCAAACTACATCAAAATCAAAATGCTACCCACTTTCAGCTATCATCATGATCAACGTCCAATACTAATCACCTTCAACATCAAACTAATAGCCACCACCAGCATGAAACCACTAACCACTTTCAAAATCAAATAATTCTCACTTGTAATCAAAACTAACATCAAAACATCAGCATTTACCCGCAACTTTTAATATCGCCACTACTTCTATCTGCAAAAGATGCCTCACTAACCTTCAATCAATCAATTGCCATCATCAAAATAATAACACAACACTACTATATTCAATAGATCAACTTTAATTATAAAAATCAGCACTTAATATTCTCATTAAGTTAACATCAATAACCTTTAAATAATCTTAAATAACCTTAAATAACCGGTAAACTCTTCTTACTTTTGCTTATACTCCTTTTATTATACCTTTTTTATTTTTATTATTTTTATTGTTCTCTCTGTATTATTAAATATAACCTCACATCTAATCCCTAAAATCCTCTGATAGGGGTGGGGCTTTGACTAACATTCTACATCAACAACAGTGCTGATATAGGGTGGTAGGCGGTAATATGGAATATCCATGGCCGGCCCGCTTCAGCTTTAAAAAAAAAAAGAAGATATGTTTACATAATGCAAAAAAATTTTGCTTATCTTTAATAAATGTATTAATAATGTAAAATTTATTGAATTTACACTAAATTAGATTTATTAAAGAAAATTAATAAATTAGCTGATGTATTCATAGGTGAACAAGGGGGGGTAGGGTGGGGTCCACTCCACTCCCCCCTAGAAAAAAATCCAGGGGGCCCCTTCCCCCCAAATTTTCGAATGTTTTACCCTTGACCTCTCTCTAGATCTCTAGACCTCCCCCCTTCCCTTTAAAAAAAATTTTAAGTACTTTTTTTAAACTAAATTTTCTTCCAAAAACGTAAATTTTTAACACAAATGCATGTTCTCACACACTTTTTGTACCTGAATATCGCTCTTTATTGAATAAAATGTAGTATTATCCTATAAAAAACTATTATTAAACCTTTAATGGTTTAAAAGTATTTTGCTTCGGAAATTGGAACCCACCTGACCCCCCTCTAGGTTTCAAAATCTTCCACCCTGGGTCGCCCCCCATAGAAAGCTAGGGGGAGTTTGACCCCCCTAGGACCCCCTCCTAGATTTTGAAATATCATGTACTCGGGGTTAACACCCCCCTAGCTTTTTGACCGTGTTCATCTATGAATGTATTGATATAGAAGTTTTTTATAAGTTATAGTATTATAAATACCGAATTTAGTAAAAAGTGGT
>JASAMX010016825.1:0-52475 GCA_030248175.1 Microlaimidae sp. YZB2_3
GGCTAAAAAACTATTAAAGGTTTTGTGATTTTCGATGACGCCATCAACAACGGTTAACCGCGCAGTGACTTAACCCATTTAATATAAGGGAAAGAGCGCTCCGCGCTCTTCCCTGATTTTTAATTTACAACAATTATAAAAACAAATACAATAATTGAGAATAAATTACGGTCATTTCTGCAAAAAACAAGCAGAATTAAAAAAAATAAACAAACAGCACATATATAATTTTCAGCGCTCTTCCCCTTATATTAATATAATTTTCAATTTTAAGAGGTCTTTTTCAGTTTCAAAAATGTTTTAACCATTCCAAAAGAATTTAAACGGACTGCTTGGCGGTTTTCCAAATTAAAAAATTGTATATTTATATACACCGAATTTAAATAAAATTTGTAGTTTCAAAATAAAATCAGAAATTTAATGCCGTTTAGAACGTGCCATGTTATTTTTAAAATGTTTCACGAATCGCTTTCAAGATGTTTTGGCAAAAAATTTCTGATTTAATGCTACTTGATCAAATTTCGGAACCTAAATGCCATCAGGTAGCATCAAATAAAAAAACTAAAGTTTTTATAAAACACCTTGAAAACATTCTTTTGAAGTAACATGGCATGTTCCAAACGGTTTTAATTTCGGTCAATAAAAAAGAAATTTCTTATTTTAAAGTAAAGTCATCTTGAAATAAAAAAATTTAAACGCTATATTTCTTGAAATGTATATAAATTATTTTTATTCTTCTTATTTTATCAGAAATATTTGCCGTTCATTCTTGTTTTTGCAATATTTTTATAAATTTTGTAAATGAAAATAAAACAACGTCATTATTACAAACGCAAATTGCATATAGACTTATTTTTTAACTCGTTCCCGTGATTACCATTTCCTCGGTTACAACCGTGAAATCTTCGTATGACCTATATCGTACTTCCGTCATACTTAATATTTTTGCGCGAGTAGTTCCCAGTGAGCGAGCAAACTGAAATGGTTAACGCTGTAAGCTAGCAAGCAATATGCAGATTTTTCTCACGGAAATAGTGTATTACGTAGGATTTTGCAAAAATTTGTATATTGCTACAGTACAGCTTTAACTATTTCAGTTTGGTCGCTCACTGGGCACTATTTACGCGTAAAAAATTAAGAATGACGCAAGTACGAGCTAGGTTATGTGTAGAGTTCACCGCGGTAAGGTTTACGCACGACAATTGTCATACGAAAATACAACCACCGTGAGACGAAGGTTTAACGTCGTAGAAAGGTTTCACAGTTGTGACGGGGAAAAGGCTATCACAGGAACGGGTTAAAGGGTCATTATTTCAAATTAATGGTTTTTATGCAAAACTCTTTGCTTTTCAGATTTGACGCTTCCGGACAGGCTGTGTTTAATAAAACTTTGGCGCATAATCAACCGTAGCATTAGCGAAATATGCTCCCCTGAAAATCGTTTCTAGTCAATCATTTTTGAGCACAGACTGTATTTTAAAATAATCTTTGAAAGGTTTATGCAATTTTTTTGTGGTGTGATTTCAGCTTTTGGCAAAATATGGGTGGGTATCTTGCTTTTTTCACTTTTAGTCATGCATCATCATGCTTTTTTTAAACAACGACAAAACCATTACGGCACCACCCTCTTACTAACGTACCGTTCAAAATAGTTGGATGAGATTAATAAAATTATAAATTATAAAAAGCATAAATACTTTTTTATTTGGATAATGTTTGCTTTAAATCTTAATACAATGTTACATAGTGCTAGGAATTTGTTAGCACAGCTGCAGCGAATAATGTGTGAAAAACAAAACATAAATAATATTTATTTTATAAATTACAAATGTGTATATTTTTTACACACTATAACGAATAATTCCATTTGTGAAAAGTCCAGTATTAATCTGTATCAATATTGGTTTTGAAATTTAACCCTATCGGCTGCCCGTGTCTGTGAGGTTGCTGCGACTTGAACTTCTTGTGCTGCTTCCTTCTACTAGCCTATTTAGCAGCATATTTATATGATTAGCCTAAAAATAAGAAAAACGTTATTAGTTTTTTTCACTTTGCGTCTATTTAAAACATGAAAAGAAAACAAGTGGAGTAATAAAAGCTGCGATATACGCATTATAGCTTAACTACAGTGTTGCGAATAAGGCAATAAAAAAAAGGGACATCTGATAGACCATTCATTCATTACCAATAATTTTTTGTGCTTTCTTTCAATTTTAATTTGTTATCACTTTAGCTAAATAAATGTATATATTTTCATTTAACGAAAAACTCGCAGACGCTGTTTTATAAATGTATTTAACATTCATTAAAATATTCGTGTTTTTTTAAATACCTATACCTAACCATAGGGTTTCATTATTTTGTGAATATAAATAAATTATATGGTTTTGGAAGTTAATGTTATTATAGATTCACTCTTTTTTACCGCATTTTTAATTAGTTTAAGGACAATAACTGACGGCAAAATATTTCGAAAGCAATTATATATTTTAAATGTATTCAAAAAACTAAACTAACCATATAATCAAAAATGTTTCGCAATAACTTCTAGTTTATTAAAAAATACAGCAAAATAAAATTTCATATGATTTTCTTCTTACGACGATAGAAAAGTTTGAATAAATTGTTATCACAATGTTAAAATTATTTATAGTACTGTACATGCGTGCAGCAAGGGTTTTTAGAAACACACAATGCCACGGTCTTATGGCGCATACGAATCCTTTTAACATGGGAAACATTTTTTTCAATTATCATTGGACGTTGGCGCGATAACTCCAACAAAAGAAAAATATTAAAATGAAGGTAGTTAAGCAAAACGTAACAACACGGGTTTTTAATGTCGTAAAGATGAGAGTTTATGCGGTTTTCTTATGGATTATAGTAGTTTTCGCATTAAGTTTTATTTGATATTTTTCCTTATTAACATCTTCATATATGTGGCAATAAAATAAATTCTAAATAAAATACTAAAAGTCCGGTAAAAGAAATTGCCTGTTGGGTGCTGAGAGTCAGCATATGGAGGACTCCGGAACTTTTGGCAGTGATCTCGATTTGCGGGCTGTTCTGCTTGTGACTCCATTCCAGGGATTTTAATGCGTAAGTTTGGAATAAAGTTTTGGTTTCCCTATTGATCAAGTGCAATCCGAAATCGTTCACACCCACGTCCACGCTCAGCGCTCCTTTTACCGGCTGAAAAATATTTAATATTTAGTAAAAGGTGGCTGAACTGAACACGTGGTTGCTTTGTTGCAATTGTTTATAGAAACACACAGCTAAATAAAATAACCGATAACAAAAGATGACCCGTCGACATTTAATTCCAACAAAGCTAAATTAAATTACAAATACACACACAACTGCGATTTGATAACTCATGACTGAACGCTGTATCGCCATGGATCATTTTGGACAATTAAAACTACTAAACTGTACTCGGATATTTCGCCGTCTTTCTACAGTTCAAAAATGTTTGTACCGTTAGATGAATTTTTGATAAATAGCGTATCCCCTTGTTTATAAATTTAAATAACTCCACAAACCGCGTGGCAGGTAGGTAGTAGGTAGTTTTTAATATTCTCTAGTTTTTATATATTGGAATATATTTCATATTAAAAATAATTTTTTTAATATTGCTGAGACAAGAAGAAAAAAATCGATCGGAATTTCGTTTAGTATTTTTAATTTAATATCTCACTATTTTTCTTCATCTTTCTGACAGGTGTTGCGTTATTTTTACATGTGAATGATTTTAACTTGTTGAATTGAAAACTAATCAGCGCCTCAAGGTGACATTCGCGTAGTTTTTATGATAGCTTGGAAGAAATTGGACTCACTCATTTAGAAATAAGTGGTTTTACATACATAAGTATTGTTGCATAAATAAAATTCAATTTATTTTCCTTAAAAAGAAATTAATTTTTTACAGTTAAAATAATTTGATACTTTATTAAAGTTTCTTATCCAATGAAAATTAAATGAATTAGGAGAATTCGGAGTTGATAATCAAATCGATGTCAACAGCATTTTAGAAAAAAACTAACAATGCCGAAAAAAGATTATTTTTGCCCGCTATATTTTCTAAAAAAAGTTTTATATCTTTAAAGATTTAAATAAATAAGACCACCAAAAATGAAGACGCAAAAAAATGGCGTTTTAGTGTGACATAATTTACCTATCACTTTTGTAATTGTAACTAAAATCAAACAATGCCCACTTTGTTTAAAAAATTACCAATGCTTAATAAACTTTAAAATGGAATGCTTAAAATTAAACCCAAAATTGATCAGATCAAACGTCACAGTGACATCTCTTTTAGCAATGCAGATATTAATATAAAAGTGCAATTTATTAAATCAGGGTTTTAAATCAATCAATTGATTAAAACTTTTTTATCTTATAGCTAAATTTTAAAAATTCAAACGCGAAAAAGACAATGATATTTTCAAATTTTATTGCGGTCTTTAAAATTAATTCACGTCAGACACGCTGAAGAGTTTTTGTAATCGTATCGTGACAATGACACATTTAATTTTCATTCCGGTTTTATTTGCTTACCGTTAATTAGAGTAATAAGGTGGCAAGATATAATAGCAACCACGGCACTAATGATTTCCCCAAAGGTATAAAAGTCATGGAGGTCTCAATATTGCGGGTTATTAACCTGTCATGTGTTTTTTTGTGTTTTGAAAGCCTTAATGACAACTACCATTTTTTAACCATCGTATACAAAATGATTTTAAGCATTTATATAATATTGTTTTTCGTTTTTAGAATAGAAATTAGTTTAATATCTACTCAATATTTTTTATCAAATATTTTTAATATTTAATAAGCTAAATTATAATGGTTTGGAAATAATAAAAAATTGTGTTAAACATATAGATTGTTTCAAGAATTCCACAATAAAAAATTTATACTGCTTTTTTACTAGTATGCATAGTCCATATCCATAGTGTTGTAAAATTAATTACAATAACCCAGTTTTCTCAGTATATAAAGTGTTGTTTTTACTAACTTTATATACAAATTTATTTGAATTTTAATTTAGCGTTATGGTTAACAATATGCAGCTCTTAATAACATCATATTAAAAATCTGTAAATTCACTATAACTTTATTATTTTGCCGGTAAACATTGTCTGAATAATTAAGTTCTAGAAGAATTGAGTTCTAAATAAATCCGTGCAAAAATTTCCAATCTACCTAACGCTATTTAATCCTACCACAAATGCCAGAAATTAGCCATGTATAATTAGTGACACCTTTTGAACTTCTCTTATCAGAGCGGATCATTAAAATTTGTTCATATTAAAAACTGTTAATTTAGTATCGAGTTAGCAAATACTTACATTATGACGTATAACTATAATTATCTTGGCATAATACTTTTAATTTTAACAATGACTTACAAAATGCCATTGCCATAATACTTTTAATCATAATAACAATGCGATAATACTTTAAACAATCTAACCTAATGCGTGTAACAAATTGTAGATTTGGTGTCCTGCTGAAAAATAAAATACTACATGAATTTAATTCTTCTTTTTGAAACACTAAACTTTTATCTGTTTTTCGAAATAAAAATGTTTTTGCTTGGCCCAAAATTTACATACAAAAACACAAGCCACAACCAAAAAAAATAAAAATGGCTTCAAAATAGCTAGGTTTTAAGTTACTACCAAATCAAGCAAATATCATCAAATTTCAAATTTTTTAATACTAAAATAAAGTTTTAGAATATAGCCAGTACTTTTATCAAAAATTCATCGCATCGAATAAAGGCTGGTTCATACTTATGACAAAACGTCCTTTGGAAAAAGTCCAAAGTACAAAAGTTTTTTGGACTTTGTCCAAAGGACAAATACAGCGTAAAAACGCCCTTTGCACTTTGTCCAAAGAACAAAGTCCAAAGCACACAATCCAAAAGACAACGTGTTTATACTTTTGTCCTTTGGACTTTTCTCTTTGAATTTTGTCCTTTGGATTTTGCCCAAAGGGACCAATTCTAAGTAGCGTTCATAGTTCGTCCAAAGGAAAAAGTCCAAAGGACGTTTTGGCATGTCCAAAGGACGTTTTGGCTTTTCTAAAATTGTCATTTGGACTTTGTCCTTTTTGTCATAAATATGAACCAGCCTTAAGCCTTAGAAACGATTGTAACTTCTTTATGTTCTACTCGGTTTCGGTAGCGTTGTTTTAACAATAAGTGAAAAGGATTCCAGCAAACCAGCCTTGTTTACAATTTTTCAAAATCTTCAGATCTTTGTTTAATGTCAATATTTAACGTTAAGTAGGTATCCTTAGTGTTGGTATGAATGTCTTTTAAAATTAATATAGTAATTTGTTAAATGTGGTGATTATCCAGATCTTAAAAATAGTACTTTTGGTTTACAGATGCCTTTTCAATATAATAATTGGTTGCTCTGATCATATAATTATAATGCCTTGTCTTTAAAAAAAACTTAGCATATTACATTATTTTCTGTTTCTACTTTTTACATTTTTTTCGTTATTTTTATAAAAATGTATTTCACGTTTTAGTGTTCTTATTAATGTATATTAAAAAATATTGTTTCCATATTACCTTCGTCATAAAAGTCATTGCTTGGAAGAAAGCGGAACCGTAAACACGCAGATTCCAACAGAAAGACAAAAATTGATATTGAAGACCCTAAATTCATAAAAATGTTTTTGTATTTAAGAATGTATGCAGAATTGCATTTAAGTTATAATCTCGCTTGTAATACGATAGAACTTAAACAATTAGAAAGGTTTTTTGATTTTAATTATCCAAACAATGTTTTAAATCGTTAAAAATATTAAGACCATTAGAAAACAAAAAAAAATAAATAAACCATTTAATAAACGTAAAATATACCGAAATGTTTTTAGCTCCTTTGTTTGTGACCTGTTTATGCTCAGCAATAATTTTCTGAAGTAAATTGCCATTTTTAACTTTCAATTTATGTTGAGGTAAAAGTGTTTTAAGGGTTTTCTCGCTGAAACAAAAGAAGGTCTATTTAGAAACACATTAATTAATTTGAGAATACATATAACTACATTTTAAACATTGTCTATCGTTTCACATAAATCTCAAATATCTATAGTGTCAGCGAAAGAAAAACGATAACTGATAGCGAATTTAGCGTTTGTATAATTTTAACTTCAATTTCTAATGTTTATCCTACTTAAAAAGATTCATTTGAATTTTTCTAAAAATTTCAAACGCCTGCATGGAAACAATACGGGTTTTTGAAACTGTCAACAGGAAACTTAGAGCGGTCGTAAAATTAAGGGAAGTTGGAGCTGTGAAAATAAGAACTTAGAGCCAAAAGTAAATAGGATGGGGGTAAGCTTTCGCTTAGGCTTACGAATAGCTTTTTGCGAAGTGGAGTTAATACTTTCGACTTCAAGTTCCTCCATTCCGGATCCAAGTTTCCCATTTTCGGCTCCAAACTTCAGCTCTAAGTGCTTTCGTCTTAAACAAGCCTAAATTTATGCGAACTGGTCGTATGTATTGCAAACCACTGCATTAATAAACTAAGGTAAAAATCAGCGCAGAAACAGATTTAAATAAAAATTAAATTAACGTTCTCAAAAAAGATATAATTTGGTTGATTTATTTTTCGATATTACACTTACTTGGCAAGATGAATTTTATCTTTTTTGGAATCATAGTTCCCGTGGATAATCTGCAGCATAAGAGCGGCCAGCATAGCAATATCCTGATCGGAGCAGGGGTATAGCCCTTTGATGTAGTTACTGTGAGCTTCGTGAAAAAGCAGTGCTAAGGCAGCGTCCGTCAATTTAGCCTACAATTTATTTTTATTTGTTTAACCAACAGGAGAGAAATTTTTAAGTATTTTTTGTTAGTCTTATGTCTAATACAACAACAATAATATATACTGATATCTGTTAGTAAAAACTTTAAAAAAAATTTTTAAACAAAACTTAGTTCAAGTGATCTTAACTAAAACTAATTGTGTAATGATTTTTAGAACTACATACTAGTGCAAACATAATAAAAATAATTATTATTAGTATTTGTATTAGCATAATTAGATTTATATAGGAACACTCTTTCAAAATAGCTAAAATCAGTTGTAATTATGCGCGTGTATATGCAAACGTTTGGTCGGTTAATCTTGTTTGTGGAATTTATTAGCCTGAGAGAAATAAGGTATTAGCCATCAGTTAGGATATATGGACAGGAATTGCCCTAAATGCAGATTCATTCGGTTTAATAGGGCTTGTATAGACAAATTATTCCGGGGTGACTGATTTTATAGAAACGTCAAGGATTTACGGAAATTGGATTGCCGCATATGCTAAGGTTCCGATGATAGTCGAAAGATTTAAAATGAGGCCCATTATTTAAGGTTAAAAGTATGCAGTTGAATTTATTTTGTACTGAAATTTTATGTGTTTAAATCAGTGACAGGTTCATCGTACATGTAATTGCTATCATTGTTTTTTTTGTGTTAGGTATACTATTCTTAAATGTACAAAAACGCGGCAGGTCCACAATCAGTAGAAATTTACAATTTTGTGGAGACCATGCAATCATGATTGATTGCCGGATTTGGCGTACTTTTAGTAAAAATTCAAAAGCTTCTCATTTTACACTCCGCCAGTGGGAATTTACTAATATTTGCCTTAAGATTCTGTTCTGGAGTGGACAGCTTATAAATTAGCGAATCCAACGAGTAATTTTATTTCTTCAATTACGACTCTTTCCGCCACATACTGAGTTTCTTGCTCTGTTATCTGTTGCTAACGTGGCTTTGAAAATAGTTTACTATTACTATATGGGCAAATCCATTCCCCCGCGGATTCCAAGGGTGGCAAATAAATGAGCAGAGGGCTCCAACCCCTCTCATTTAGCGGGAACCGGAAAATACGGTTGTGTATGAATGGGAATTTTTTTAACTTTTTTGAAGCGGGGAACTTTCATTTTTTTTAAAATCACGCACCGATGGTTTGCAGGGATATGTTTTTTGTTGTTTAATTATTCGTTTTTGATTCTTTAATGTTTTTGTATTATCCTCAATAAAAATATTTTCAAAAAATCAGTAAGTTATCATGGAAGAAGTCAGTATATTTGACTTTATATATTAAATGTAATAATGTTTGTGTTTAGAACTGTGTAGCTTTTGGGGTAGTAATTGCAATCAAGTTTTGGGATTCAGTTCTTGGATGTGAATTATTTTTTGTTTAGTTTATATGGAAGGTACATACAAATTTAGTGTAGTGTTAACAAGCTTATGTAAGTTTTGCGTTTTTTACAAGAAAAATAATAATAAAAATAAACAAAACATAAAAATCAGGGGTAGAAACTTTAGGAAAAATTTATCAGCTCCCTCTTCTGCTTCTGGCATTATTCTTCAACTTACGTAAGGTAAGTGTGCCAACATGTCCCCGAGTATAAAGCGCCTAAATTCTGTTCTTTTTTTAGCCTTTTTGAGCAAGCACTGTGCAGGTCTTTTAGCTGAAACTTGGCGTGGTACCATTAAAGTATTATTAGCGCAATTTTAAGCTATTTTTCCAGCCTAATGGTTCATAACAGCTGCTTAGTTACAATTAACAAATCATTTATCCGTCATTCTTTTAAAAACTGACTTTAAGATCATAATGATCTTATTTTCGTTTCATATGCTCCGGCTTTAGGTTTTATTTAAAAAAATAAACCATCACAACAAGTTGACTGCTCATAATGACTTTATAATATATGCTTTTGCAACAAATTACAGCAAAAAAATCAAGAAATCAAATTCTATTTTGAAAATAAAATGTTTAATAGAGCATTTTTTAATAAAGTATTTCTAGAACAAATGTTTGTTTTTTTAGACACAAAAAACATCAGCTGAAAATCAAATAATGAATGTTAACTTGCACGGCTGTGTTTTCCAAAAAAAAAACTGGCGGTAATAATAACACATCATTTACGTATAGGCTAAAGGATTTTGAATATAAGCTTCAACGTCTAAATGTTTTCAGAAAAACACTAAACGTAAAAGGTCTTACAGTTTTCTTCCGTGAAAAAAATATGAAAAACGTAAAATAAAATAATCGAACTTTTCTTTAATCATTAAAATATTGCTGCATGGCATGGTGTCGATTTTTTTCTAACGAAGATAAATAACAAGTCAAAAAACAACTGTAAAAAACATTTGCAGGATTTTTTATATGACTGATTATTTCAAAAACTGCTTTATACAACCTATTTCATTCTTTCCTAATAATATTTATACTGAAAATGACACCTTTCGTAGTCGAAATGAGCGCCCGGCTGATAAATTAATTTGAATCCGTCGGCGCGTACAAGTGGGGAATTGAGTACTGTTTGTGTGTGTGTGGTGGCCAGTGGCTCAGTTTGTTTTATTAGATTTCAATCTAATTACTACTGGTACTGGTCGATGGAGAAGCCCACGGTCCACTCTGCTGCTGGACATGTGGGCGCGGGTTTTTCTTAAAGAAAAAGGAGAGGACATTAGCGGACCGGTGCGATCCCGATTCCGGCGCGTGCGGCTGATCCCGATTCAATTTGCACCTCTTTTCCGGCTCAACGCGCGGATTTCCCCCCTTTTCAGAAGCTTCGGGCCACACCCTATGGCCCATCCCCGATCAGATCAGACCGACCTCGCCAACTCCCCACCGACCGACCTCATCCCGGCTGGAGGGGCATTTCTACCACGCTTTTTTTAATCTATTTATTTTTCGTACGCAAAAAGCGTTTGTTGTTTAGTTCTATTTTAGTTAAAATAATGAAACTGAGACTGCAGCTTAATGTTAAGCTTAATGCATCCAACCGAAGATCAAGGCTAATTGTATTAAAAACTAAGCGAAGTGGCCTCTTTTCACGAAAACCCATTAGGCGACATTGATGTTATTCAGGGTGTTGTTTTTACCCAACAAGGACACTTTTTTGCCGATAGCTTATTATCGTGGTTATATATGCGGAAAATTACAAACTATTATTTTGTTTCAGTTCTGCTTTTTAATTTTATAGTAATCATAATTATTCATATGATTACAATGACATATATGTTTACAAATTTATTATTTATACCAAACGAAAATCCTTATTTTCCACAAAAGTGCTACGTAATGTTTTCATAGACACATTAAAAAAATTTAAACTAGTTTTAAAGTCCCTTATAGGATCTATTTCGCGACTTAAAAAAACTTATTGCGTTTAAATAGAAAATTTGTTTTTTTAATTCAATTCACATGTTCGAAGTAAATTTGCCTATATATTTTTTAAATTCATATCTTTCAAGTATAGCCCTTACTATTTTATGGCGAATTTGATTCTATATATTCTATATTAGTTAATATTTGACTCCTCAGTTTATATATCTCTATTCTCAGATGCTTAAACTAATCGAATTTTGATACCTTACAAAACTAAACTAATGACATTTGTTTAACAATTGAAAAACAAAATGAAAATGGTATACAGTTCGGCGATGACCACTTTCTCCGTTTTATTAGTGACTATGACCTACGTTTGATACCCATCCACTCGAAAATGGCAAAAATAGTAAAAAAGTGACCATTTTTGACTTTTTTTGCGAAAATTTTGGAGTTTTTAACCCATTTGTACAAAATTTAAGCTATTTTTGACCATTATTTTTTAACCCATTTCTTTCTTTTTTTGTGCATCTCTGTTTTAAATAAAATATCTCTACCCCATCCCCCGTCTTCTTTCATTTTGAAAATGCCCCTGTTAAATCCAGAGGGAAGTTCCCAGGTCAACCATCATAATGTTTTAAAAATTGTTATTTTAAAACAATTTCCTGGGAGTCCAGCTCGTGGAGATTTGCTAGTGTTAAGTTTACACCGGAGTGTGGTCGTAAATGGTGTAGAGGGTTGGCGCAAATTTCAGCAACTCATTGCCTTTATTAGCTCGATACCCAGAGTGAGGTTCCGTTTCATCCCTTCCGTGGGGCGAGGAGATTATGTTTACCACCTAATAAGTAACAGAGCCTAATGAACCCAGAACGATTAATTCCCGCCACTCATGCCCTAATCAAGAGAAATAAAAAATACATTTTGTCGGGTGACACCGCCTGTCTTATAAATAAATTTGGTTTAACTGTTGCCCCGGCCCAATTAACTTCTTATGTATCTTTCCATGATAATCTGATTATTATATAGGCGGTCTCTCCTAGCGTCCGAGATCAAGTGGGTCGTTTTGAAGGACCGACCACTCAGACTTTACGCCGACTCCACTGCGCCGCGCTTTTCAGAATGCTAGTTGATATGCACGAAAAACGATGACAACCTCCTTCGCACCAGCTTTTCTCTACTTCTTGTTTATATTGCGTCAAACAGGTAACAATAAATACTTTTCATTTATTTTTAATTAATTACTATTGGATTATTTTTTCCCAAAAGTAACAAAACCCAATAAATAATTGGGTTAAACATATCGGTTATGGACATAAATAAATATCATCTTCCAGTTGTGTATTTTTTAAAATTTTTTAGCTAAATTTCCAAAATAAATTTAAATTTTTTATGGAGAATCACGACGGTTAATTCAATGTACACAAAAGTCTCGAAAAGAATTGAAAATAATTTGTATAAGACCGGAAAAAATAAGAAAGTAAAAAGTATTTACAACCAGCTGTTCTTTAAGAATAATTGTTTTAAGTTTAATTGTTATTTTTGTGTATTATGATCTTGTTTTTTGGTTAACCAAAGTCATATACAAATTATTTTTAAGTCTTCTCAAGACCTTTGTGTACATTGAATTAACTGTCGTGATTCTTCATAGGCAAATTTTGGCAAAACTTAGGTGACTCGATAAATTGTTGCATTGAATCGAGTATTTAGTAGCAAATCAATTCAAAGTTTTAAACAAAAATAATTTAAATAATAAAGATTAAATACCTTTTTTTTAATTATTTATCAAATTAATCAATTTGGAACAAAAATGTCAAATATTTAACGACTAAAGTTCACTAATTTTTGCCTCTTCTGTTAAAAGGTGGGTATTTAAAAAATTCTGTTTTCCAATTTGTTTAAAAAAAACTTCTTAACCGCACAATTTTAATAATTTCTCTCATGTCCCTCATAGTTTTACTAAACTCGAATGCCACCAGGAAGCGCTATTACTTTAACACTGAATGTTGTTGGATTAATGCCAGCAGTTCATTTAAATCCATTTCCAATTACTTGAAATAGTTAAAACAAAAAAATAAATAAAAAAACCAATTTATATCTGAAAACGTCATGTATCGTGCAGAAAGACATTAAAAATCATGGAAAAATTTACTTTTTGTCATAATATATATTTTTAACTATGTTTTTATGTTAATATTTTCATATAGAGAAATATTAGATGTATAAAACTTTGGTCTATCTTATGTAATTTACAAAATGAACTGACTCAGTTCGCTATGTTTAAATTTAAATGAAATTCGAAACATTCAATGTCACTCAAGCTGTATTTTTTACCGATTTTAGGCCGCGTAATAAAACTAATTTAAAATACAATGGGCATTTCCGTTATTGTATTTTTATTTTTTTTTATAATTATTCTGCTGGGCAGCTGTCGCGATCGCTCTGTCGCTTCTACAATGCCGCTGAGTTTAGGTCAGTCAGATAAAATTCAACCATAAATATAGTTGGTCATATTATGTATTTCATATCAAAACATCTAAGTTAGTTTTCCTAGTCTTTGCATGGGATAAAATAAACCATACTATCGGTTTGGCTTTTTACCTACTGTCCAATACGCACGCATTTCAACATTTTTTAACCGTGGTTATTTTTAGCCGACGGTTTGAAGTGCATTCAGTGTACAGGGAGCGGTAAATCCGTGGCAGCCGGTCGCATGAACAGTAGTCGCCTGGCGGATCTCTGTCTTCTCGGCCGGCTGCCGGCCACCCCTTGTCTAAATCCCAATCACACCCACTGCCTGACCAACTATAAGAAAAAACTGGCCCCGAACGGGCGGGTGAGCCAAGTGACCGTACTTTGGAGGCGCTGCGGTTATGCTGAGAGGAGTTGCCATTTGTTCACGGTGCCCAAATACACAAAACCGGACCTTGCAGTTTCCGGCGGAAACGGCGATCGCACCGAAGACTCCCGCCTTTTTTCTAGAAGACGCCACGCCTCCCGGTCACGTGAGGCCACGGAGCGTTTTCAAGTCTGCGTCAAAGGGTGCAGCTACGACGCTTGCCAGCCCATGGTTACTGCCCACTCTACAACTATGCATTCGAACTGGAATTTATCGCGGATAACTTTCTATCTAACAATGTATTTATTGCTGTTACAGAAAAGCTTTATTGCCATTTTATTCTGAATTAACTGTATGCTAAATTGGTCGGCTGTTGCACAATGATGTTGCATGATAAAAACATTAAATCAGATTGTCATCTTGTTGTTTTATATTCTGCAGGCAGCTCTGTTTAATACAACTTCAAAGTCAAATAGTTGTGATTGATTTCACTTTTTTAGTTCTTTTTGTGATGTTAAAAATAAATTTATTGGTGAATTATAATAGTAATAAATTTTACATTTTGTATTTGCGTAGAGTTTATTCGAGAAGCATTATGTAACAGGTTTTTTTATTAGAGGTGAAAATTACCTCGCCTTGATGGGAAGATTAAAACGATGAATTATTTTTTCTAATGATCTTAAATATACGGATTTTTTAACGCATATAATAGCAAGCGAGCGTAAATTAAATTTTAATTTATTAGTTTACCCATCATTAAAAAAATTAGCAAATGACATCATCCAAACATAAATAACTACAAACCACATGTACAAATATACAATTCCTATGTTTCTACCATAGATGAACAAGGGGGGGGGGGGTAGGATGGGGTTCACCCCCCAAAATTTTCGGGGCCCCCTTAGAAAATAATCCAGGGCCCTCCCCCTATCCCCAAATTTTCGAATTTTTTACCTCTGACCCCCCTCTAGATTTTTAAATCTGACACCCCTTCCTCTCGAGAAAATTTTAAGTACTTTTTTATACTTAAATTTTCTTTCAAAAAACGTGAATTTTTAACACAAATTCATGTTTTTACACCCTTTTTATACCAGAATATCGCTTTTTATTCAATAAAATGTAGTATTATCTTATGAAAAACTATTATTAAACCTTTAATGGCCCAAAAGTATTTTGCTTCGGACATTGGGCCCCCCCTCCCTTTTTTCATAAATATTCATCTCTTTTAACTTTCCTATGCCCAAGTTTTTGCTTCGGCTTGGGCCCCCCTCCCCCCTTTCAAAATCTTCCACCCCGGGTGGACCCCCCCTAGAAAGCTAGGGGGTTTGACCCCCCTAGAATCCCTCCCTAGATTTTGAAAAGTCATTTACCCAGAGTACACACCCCCCTAGCTTCGGTGACCGTGTTCATCTATGGTTTCTACCCACCAATATCTGCCCACTGCTTGGATATTGATGGGTAGAATACTCCGGAGCTCCGGCCATTGAAAACAGAATTCCCTCGAAATATAAAACTCCGCCCCTAAATAAGCTATAGCAAGCTTATTTACATTTGAATTTTTTTAGTTTTTAATACGTTTTGAAAAAAAATTTAGTTATTTAGTTTTTAAAAACTTTCTGACAAAATAATTTATGACAGTTATTCATAAAAAAAAAACAAAACGGCAGAGCTCTGAGATTGCTCCGAAGCTCCAAAAAACGAAGTTCTGCTTTGAGCTCCGGAGCTAATTACGAAGGAAGAAGGGCAGTGCAGATTACCCTACTCAAAAAAATATCTCGAAACAACCAATATACTCTTTAAAGTTTGCGTGTACTTCGGACACTTTCGTAAAATTTATAACAAGGTCCTAGTATACAAAAAAACGCGCTAAAAATAAGGTATTTGGTTGGCGAATGCCCCATAAAAAATTTCGCGGTGTAATCCCCCACAAAAATCAGGAAGGCTACCTACCTATAACATTAGTATACTACAGAGGCATGTGTTCTCTTTACATGCATACTAAAAGATTTGCATGCATACTAAAAAAATTTCCCCAAAGCTCTTTCCCTAATTTGTGCTAATTTCCTGAATAGTAATTTCCTGAATAAAAGAGTAATTTCATGTATTATATTTTTTTAATTTTTTGTGTACTACTAAAATCTTTTTAATAACTTTGCAAATAGTTCGAAAAATGTCCTTAAAATAAGTTAAAATATATTTTGGGTTGAATTCATTTTAAGGGCAAAGCTTCGGAGCTTTTTTTGTTTTTAATTTAAATGGTCGGAGCATTGTAGCATGATATGTAGGAGTAGGAAAGGAAGGAATATTACTAATATAGAAATACTAGCAGATCATAAAAACGTAATGTAATTTCAAAGGAAAGGATGTTTTATTTAGATTAAATTTAAAGTATGTTTCAATATTCTGTTCTAGCACAAAACTCAGATATTTTTTTGGATTGTTTTGATGAGTTCCACAATTTTAATGAGGAAACAAAGTATAAAATAATATATTACAAAATGGTATTTAATGATGGCATATATTTTTAAAACAATTAATAAACTATTGTAACCAATAAACACTTCTTAGAAACTTGTTCACTTCGCTCTTGTGACTGTATTTCATTCAAATAATCTTTTATCACCCTCACTCCTATTTACTACCATTTTGAAACCTAGAAGAGGGTCAGGGTGGGTCCACCCGATTTCAGTAGAGGGCCCTAAATTTAAGGGCCCCTAAGAAAAAAAGTGCCCCTTGAGTTAGGGGCACTACCTTGTACTCGTTTCAGTAGAGCCATTCCAAGGGCCCCTAACTCAAGTGCCCCTAACGCAATAAAGGGCCCCTATTTACCGCCCTAAATCGATTAATGCACACAGAAAACTCGCGCATATAAAAACATGGCATATACACTTCGATTGCGGCGCAATGGAATGTTAATGTTTAAATACTTTTATTTCAAACACCTAAAAAAAGAAAACTAATCAAAAACACAAAAATATCGGAATAAAAAAAAATAAAGAAACTATTATATAAAAAACATTTTAAAAGATTTTACGGATAGTATAACACAGTCTGTAGTTTTGATTGGAATCATGAAGGATAAAACTTTGATGGAAATCCATGCTATTATAAAACAAAAGCAGATTCTGGGTGTATTTAAAACAGACTACAATAAGCGCGTAAAACTATGCTGCTTATCTAAGATTTCGGATATTATAGACAAAATAAACCCCATAAAAAAAATTTAAATTTTCTACGTATCTGACAAAGTTGGAATATAACATATGACAAATTATATTATAAAAACCAATAATACAAACACAATAATAAAGATTTTTAGAAAAAAAGAATAGAAAAATAAGTGGTACAGTACATAATAGCTATTATGATGAATGATCATATAGCAGTAAAGTTTTCTTATCATAAAAAAACTGAATGTCGTGAATCAAAAAGCTTAAAATTTCCTCCACAAACTACCATCAATATAATATAAAAATTTTAAATATTATATTTTTGAAATATACTAATATTTAAATAATAGTTTAATAATATCTCTTTAAAAATTTTCTTCTACAACTTAATTTTATATCGAGTAGAGTCCCGACCTCCCTAAAAAATAGCGCTAGCCCCTATAAAAAGAGCAGCTAATCGAAAAAAGTCTACTAAATACGCAGCCCGACCCCCTAATAGTCGTAGCAAATGAGCACTCATATCACTGAAATTCGGGTGTTTCAAAACAAAATACTTTTGAGGTGTCAGATTAAAATTCTGGAAGGGAGTCAGGTTACCAATTTTCAGAGGAGAATTCGATTTTTGTCTCGGAAGGGGGTCCTATATTAAAAAATGAAGTGCTATATTTCCCACGACTGTATAACGTCCGGTATAATTGTTTTGCATTTTGTGCCACGCGTTAGTAACGCGGGTTAGCGCTTATCTGTTATTCAACATAACATTTTAAAAAGAAGTTACAAGTAATATTACGTAATCCGCCCTTTTAAAATTTTGTTTTAAATGTTTTTTACATTAAATTTGTGGTACGTTCGTCGCGCAAAATCATGTGAAATACTTATTTTTGCGTGACTTTAAAATCAAATAATGTACAGCGGCGCTCAGTAGAATTGTATTTTTACTTTTAAAACGCGCCGTGCGAAATTGAAGTAAACATGTGACCTTGATCACTCATTCTGCAACGCCCAAAATAACTGGGTACTTCTGAAGAAACCTATGTTGTTATAGAAATGTCAAAGTTCTAAGATTATTCGAATTATTTGTTATTTCACACGCCCAATCACACTTTAAATACAGCCTAACAAAAGATTACTCTTTATTATATTTCTAAAACACTTTTAAAAATATATTATGTTACTTCGTTCGAATTTGATAATGAAATGTACAGCATTTTAGCCCATTTATTATCAGTTAATACAAAAACAGCATTCATAAATTAAGCATAGGAAAATATAATACATATTTAACTTTACATGCTTTTTGGGATTTTAATTTGGCAATTATTTTTTTCAAAATAACTCACACGTTTTTTTAAATAATACCAGAATCGCTTGTCTAAGCAACGTTTTGCAGATTTATGCGCATTATGTTTATAACGAAAAAAATTGACATAAGTTTATAATTATTTTCATATTGTTTGAAAAAAATAAAGCAAAAAATCACACAAATTAATTTTAAAAACTTAGTTCATATTTTCTATCATATCAAAAAATTAAAAAATAAAAATAAAAGGATTAAACACAAATATTAAAGTTTTAAATTCAATTCAATTAAAAATGCACGTTTGTACTTTTAAATCGTGTGAAAAACAAACGCTCATCTCTAATGGATTTTTGACACATTCTGCTTACTCAGTTTATATTATTTGTATTTTTGTTTTTGTACTTATAATTATTATATATGGGCAATGTTTAATTAATCATTCATTTTGATATTAAATAACTTCTTGGAATATTGGCTTCTCTTTCTAGTAAAACCTTTGCTTTTCGTAACAATCCTGTTTTGTTTTTGTTGTAAAAGCAAAGTAGGTAAAAAATCGCAACACACGCACATCTGCGTCTGTTTGTTATTAACTTGGCTACGACACAAAAAGTGACAATCAGTATTAAATCAACGTGACTCTGACGCATTACGTTGATATTATTTAATAATAATATTATTAATATTTAATAATAATAATACTATTATTTAAAATAATAATAATATTATTACTATTAAATAATAATAATTTGTGAGTTAACAGACAAAAAGAGTAACAGTTACGAGTATTTTATGACTCTTTGTGTCATATTAGAGACGAAGTGATAAATACTTACCCGTTTTTCTTCTGCTAATCTAACCCGAACATCTCTACGGAAATAAAGCCGAGGCTGTTCTGATTCCGGGTGTCTACTGTCCGACCACTTTGGAAGAATTTTAGTGTTCCATCGGTTAATGTGATTCATAGGTTTATGTTCTCCTTTCAGCTGGAGTTCTAGAAAGTTTTAAATTTAAACAGCGTGATGTAACAAAAATACGTTTATGATGCGACATTAGAAACTCACAAAAAATAATACTAAATACACAAAAACTTAATTACCTTGATTTGAGAAATTTGTTGGATTATCAGTTCGTTTTCACATTACTTACTGCCTTAGTTTATTTGTCTTGCTAATTAAATTTTGGTTTTATTAAGCATTTACCTAAACTTTCGGAGCAAATCCAAATGGCAAACAACTTGGCGCAAGAGTCAACCAGCTTCAGTTCATTGCACATTTGTGTGATTAGCTGTGCGGTCGTTGTGTCAGGTCCGTTTAATAAACTAAGCATAACATTACTACCGTCCAACAGATCCACTTGTATTTTGGGAAGCTGAAATGAAAAAAATATACAAATGAAGAACAGAATGATACAGTGAAATAATAGAATAATATAATATAATCCTAATTTTACAAATTAACTAAACAAAAATAAAATGGCTTACGGTTTGTTTTTTAGCTGCTAAAAGAAGCTTGGCTGTGGCTTGCCATTCTGTTTTTGGAACGAATTCGCATTGGTCCAGGGGACTCTTGCCGTCTTTATCTTTGGCGTCCTAAATATTTGAGTACATTATTATTGACATTAACTTAATACTGTATAGTATTTGGACAATAAATATTATAATTACAATGAAAAAAGCGATACACAGACATTCAAAAATAAGTTATTATAATGTTTTGAATTGAATAAAAAAATATATAAAAAATTAATTTATTTTACAACTATGTTCTTTATAAAAGTCTGAGTTAGAAAAAAATCCTAAGAAAAAAATTCAATGAAAACGCTAAAGGTACCAGTTCGATGGCTGGATGTGAAAGAAGCAGTTCAACTACATAGTTCCGACCGCACCAGGCGGCAAAATGCAGAGGTGTGGACCCGTTTTTATTTCTTGCATTCACATTGCAATTCCCATAGTTCAAGAGGGCTTGAACTGCTCCCAATTTCCCGTACCTGAAATAAAATCTTTCACTATTATTATTGAAATTCCTTTTATTTTTTTGAAAAATGAAATTTTGAACCGGTTTATTTTTTAGTTAATTATAGTTTTAAATAATTTTTTGCAATAAATAATAATAATAATAATAATAATAATAATAATAATAAATAATAATAAATAAATAATAATAATAATAATAATAAATAATAAAAAATAAAAAAATCGTCGGTTTCCCGGTATTATTGAGTTTTCTTTTAAAAGAGCGTTTGCAAATGGTGGTGAAAGCTATATTTGTAAACTGTGCTCCCAACTTAAACTTAAAAATCCTGATTTTCAAAAAGTTCTGATGCTTACAATAAGAAGCAGAAGCTTAATGACATTTTAATTTGAGTGATGTTTATGCCCTTAAATATTATGCTCCAGAGCTCCGGCCATTTAAAATTGAAGGAGCTTTGGAGCTGGAGCTCTGTCTGTTAAATTAGCGATTTTAACCTTATTTAATTTGAAATACATTTAAAATTATTCCATCTGCATTTTTAAGACTATTTGTATGTTTTAAATAAGATTTGACCAACAAATTAGCTTACAAAAAATTTGCAAAACATTCTATGGCATCAGACGTTAATTATTCATAAAATTAATATGAAAATAAAGCGGAGCTCCGAAGCTTCAAACGTTTTAAAGGATTAAGATATAAAAAAGTAACAAAAAGCTTGGTATTCACAGTCTTAGTTTTTAAGTTTTTTAAAGTTTAATTTCAAGAGTTTATTTAAGAGTTTTTAATTTAAGAGTTTGATAATTCAAGAGTTTCAAAAGCTAATTTAGATTTATCTTAAAATGTTACTTTTTTATTATACAATAATTTCGGAGTCAATGTCAAATAGTGATTATCGAATTTTAATACTGTTATTGCTTTTTAACTGTTAATAAACTACTACGTTAATAGGTTACTGGATTTTATACAAAAAAATTTGTTTTATATTGTTATGAAAATTGCATATTGATCTTGTATATTAATAGAAATTGGAAAAAAATTGCGCCAATAACGTTTAAAAAATAAATATATTTATGAAATAATATGTAAAAGATTGGGAAAAAACTAAGAGTAACGACTAATCGCCACGCCTAATCAAAATAGGGAAAAAAAATATAAAAAAAAAAAGAAAGAGCAAAAAAAAAATAAAAAGAAGAAAAAGAAAATATTGATATATAAATTAACACAAAAGCAATGGGAACGACAAAAAAGGAAGCAAACCAAAAATAAAACAAGAAAAATCAAAAAATAAACGAAAAGCGAGAAAACAACGACCACAAAAAGAAAAGGGAAACAAAACCGAAAAAAATAAAAAAATAAAAAAAAACAAAAAGACAAAAAAAAAAAACAAAAAACAAAGACCCAGGGCGAAAAAACACGGCAAGCCAAAAAAAAAAAAAAACAAAAAATACGTAATTTTAATTTATAATCAGTCATAAAACTTTATAATATAAGTACAAAAATATTTAAATCCAATTATTAACACAAAAATCATTTACTGCTCCCTTTATTCATAAAAATTATGCGTTAAAACCAATGAAAATTATCTTGGATTATTTGGATCTTGTGAAACCTTTGTTTGTCTTATTCGTTCGCACTTAACAAGTGCTTTGTTATTTGTTTGTTCGCATTTGGGAGCAAATAATCCAAGACGCGTTGGATTATTTGGACCTCGGATTATTCATTCGCGCACTCTAAATTAACGTATTACCATGCAGCGTAGTGCAGGGGTGTCCAGGAGTCGCGGTCGGGTTGGTTGGCGTCGGCGCCTTTGGCTAGGCAGACGTGTATCTTCTCCTCCTGGCCGAGGTAGGCGAAGCGGTGGAGCGGGAACTCCTCCGCCCAACTGCCGGAGTCCGTGCTGTCGCTGTGAGACGCGGCGTGGAAAGAGAAGCTGGAGCGCAGAGACGCTTCCGCCGGTTCCGGACGCCCCCGCGCCGAATAGCTCATCACCTGCCAATTATAAGCACTACATTAAAAACAGTTATACCCAAAATATATAATAATAATAATAATAATAATAACGAAAAATGTGCAACTCCTATATAAAAAATTAAGTCAGCGTATGTTATTATAATGAAATACTCCATTTAAATGGTATCTCAACTATTATGGCAAGAGAAAAAAACTGTTTTTAGTTGTGGTCTTACCTGATGTCCCTTCGGCATTCTGTACGGGAGCTTGGAGCCAAAAAGAGGATTTAATATAAAAATGTCGCATTTTTCCAGCGCCATCATATGGGCGATAGCTTCGTTGGCTTTTCTGACATCCTCGTCCAATTCCGAAGGAGCTGTGGATGCTTCCGCGTGCAACTTGGAACGTATTACCCTAAAAACGTTTAAAAACAATTTAAATTTTGTTGATAAAATTGTATATTTTAAATTTTAAAATTTTAAAAGTAAATTTTAAAAGTATGAGTGTAATTTGTCAAAAATCAAAAGCAGACAACGAATATTTGTGTTATTTTAAAAACCGTAATAATTTAAAATTTTTCTTCTTTTTTTATTTTTTAAGGGATTTTGATCTCATCAGATTTACTTTTATAAAAGTCTATTTTAATTTATACAACACTTTCATATCTGATGATAAGTAACGTGATATTTTTTAAACATGAACCAACTCCAATAATTTAAAAAGTAATTAGGTATATTATATTTACCGACTGCATGATTGTACTTCTTTGCCGTGAGCGGGATTGTGAGCACAAGATCGCAGCCTTCCTGCAGCGCCTGACCGCACAAAAAAACTTGATAAAAAGCGTGGTTGCGCCTTTTGACGTTCTCTTAACCATCTACAAACAAAAATAACATTGTTTTAATACAATTAATGATTACATAAAAATATATTATAAGTTTAGCTTAAATTCTAAGAGCTTTGCTTAGGTTTGTTTTTTTTTGACGTTTTTTGTTAATGTCAGAGTAGTATATAAGGTTAAAATTAATATACTTAAGAAAGAAAAATAATAAATTAATTATTCTTAAATAAGCACCATTTTAAATTTATAGATTTTACAATATTAAATTATTGCTTTTCTGATTTGTATGAAAACTCAAAATTGTTGGTATGGATAGTGGGGAAAAAATAAAACCTTGTTTAAAACGTGTAAACAAGCCATATTATGACGTTAATTATTTACTAAGTTAATATGAAACAGATTCAAATTGAGTGCAAGACCTAGATTTTGAAGCATTATTTGAGAACAAACTATTAAACTAAAAATATACATAAAAGTTTCCTACATTTTTTTCAACAATGTACAATTGTTCTGCAAGGAGAAAATGCTTGGAATGAAATTTAAAATTAGGTTTGCGTTGCGTATTAAAGGTTTTTTTTTATTCGTGGTAGGGGTGTAAATTAACTTAAGAAAATTTCTATCTTCATACATTTTGAATTTATTTGTGTATTTTTGCAAAGTTCGGAATTAGGTAAAGCTTTGAGTTCTAAGTGAAGTTTAACCTGCAGGGTTGAAGTAATAAAAACCTTAATAGTTTTGCTGGCTTCGTAACTAATTTTTTTTAATGTAATGAATTTTTTTTAAAAACCTTATTAGAACATAAAGAGTCACAATGAGTATAAAATCAACGTGACTTTGACTTATATCGATATAAGAATGAATAAATTTAAACCCTTAAAAAGTGAATCAAACGATTTGGAATAAAAAGACTGGAATCAGAAGCTAAGATATGCAAAAATTCAGAGACAAATTCTGATGTAACAAGTTTACCTATTTATATGTTTTATATATAAAACTGAAAGCAAGTTCAAAAAAGTTGAAACGACTTGACTTACTCATCGAGTCGAAGAATAAGATGTCTGGTTTCGGCATCCAGGCTTCCGCTGCCATTCATGCACAACCCGATCAGTTCATCCAAAGGCGCGAATCGTAGTTTTAAATGACGAGACGTCACAAGAGTTTGTTTGTCTAAAATGCAAATGAAATAAAGTTGTAAAATTTCAAACTATTGAGAAAAGTAAGATTATATTTTGTCGTTACTCCGGCAAAAGGAGCCACTGTTATTATAAAATACACGTGACGTGACTCATTCTGTAGTTCATAGGTTCCTGTTTTAAATTTATAGTAAGTCACAGGCATACATATTTTATACGAACAGTGGCTCATTTTGCCGTAGTAACGAGGATTTGTTTTAAATAATTTTAGGTTTAAAGGTGCGGTGCGTAGTCAACTTTTTGTTTTCGATTTTGATAATTTTTTGTTAAAACATTAACCCTGCCCCCAATAGCCCACAAAAATTTTTTCAACAAAATATCTCCCGTGGTTCAGGAGTTATGATCATAGGTGGGCAGGGGGGTTGGGGGGTTATACCCCCCAAAAATACCGATTATAGCCGACATTCCCCCTAAAATTTGGGGGGTCCCAGTACTAAAAACGCTAAAAATGGGGTATTTGAGGTATATCCCCAAAAAAATTTTCGGGACACCTCCCCCCAAATTTCGGAGGTCCGGTATACCCCCCAAATCCGGGCGGCTGCCCACCTATGGTTATGAGTATGACCCTCAAAAAAGGCGTTTTTCGACAATTCTATATGTGACAGATTGCTCAATAGGTATAACGAGTTACGTTACAAATTATGCACTGAAAGAAAGCGGCTACTTTATACTTTAATTTGATACATTGATCAATAAAATTGGTGCAGTATTCGTTGAGATATTGAGTTTCCCCGACAAAAAAACCCGCAATTTTTTCGTTAACAACACCAAACGACGGCAGTGATTTTGTGAAGTTTGCCCAAACTTTCTTTCTTTTACTTTGTGTTTTTAGCGAAAAAATCGAGGTTTTTTTGTACGAAAAACGCAATATCTCGACAAATACTGCACCAATCTCAACGATCAAGGTACCAAATTAAAGTAGAAATTAGCCGCTTTCTTTGAGTACATAATTTGTAACACAAATTTTTAATACTCATTGAGCAATTTTTCACGTACAGAATTGTCAAAAAACGTCATTTTTGTGGGATCATAACTCCTGAACTACTGGAGATATGTTGTTGAAAAAATTTTATTGGGGGCAGGGGTAAGCTTTTGGCAAAAAATTATCAAAATCGATGGCAAAAAGTTTAACTCCGCAACGCATCTTTAAGCTTATTTTACTATAAAAAATAACAGAATAAAATCCCTATACCACCCACAGTCCCAGGCCACAGTACAAAAGTTGGTAGTTTTACATCGAAAATCATAAAAATGACTTTTATTGAAATTAAATTAGGATGATTGATTGGGAGTCAAAATAAATTAAGCGCAAACATAATAAATTAATTTTTTTAGACAACGGTGCTTGGGTTGGTTGGCAGAAAAAAGAAGAAAAATAGTCATAAAAAAATAACATACTGTGAATTTTGACTTCGATTTCATACGTGTTTTTTTATATCAACGTTTTATGTGTTTTTTTTTATTTCAACTTAAACTTTGACCATGATGTTCCTGGCAACAACAAAAGTGGTTTTTTAATTTGTTGCTTTGCAAAATTTATTACATGCTAGTCTATTATTTATTTGCTTTTGTTGGTTTCAGGCTACATCATTATCTAAAAAGATGGTTTTAAACATATCGTTTAACATCTGATACTACAACAACTGTTTTTTCCTATTTTTAATATTAAGATTTTATATGTGGCCAAAACCACGCCCCCGCAAAAATTTTGGTTTGACATAGCCTACCGGATTTACTTTTATTTTTGTTACAGGAGAAGTGTGTCTAATAATTGTCAAGGCTAGTTAAAGCAATTCTGAAGAATGTAATAATTACAAAATAAAAACGAAGCAGAACAAGTAAATAATGGCGAAGTGGTTTTATGTTTACTCACTTAGAAACGAACGTCAAAGAATTCACCAGTCAACAATAAAACAAATCTGTTTCTTTACATAATCCCTTGCATTTTTAAAGTGGCAGTTAATTCTGTTATAACCAAAAAACAATGGAATTTAACAAACTTTTATGAAAAAATAAACAAACTAAAATTACATTAAAAAACAATTTAACCTAATCAAGAATACATACCTAATTTAGTATGGAATTTATGTATGACAAATTTATCTGTAAAAATGCACGTAATAAAACGGTTTTTTCTAACACTGCTATTATTATCATGACTCGACCTGAAAAGTATAAGCTGTGCAGTTGTTCGTGGCGTGTGCTGATGTCTATCTTTAAAATACTTTTGGTGCCACCTTGACCCCGAAAAATGTGAAAAAAATCAAGTTACGTGACATATAACACATTTCTCGTTATGTGCCTTTGCCTAATGTCATTGAGACATTGGTATTAAGCGATAGGTGCCACTATAATTTTACACAGAAAATCAAAGCACACAATCATATTTAATTCATAAACCCTTTCCCCGCCCCCTAAAAGTTTGAACCTCCTGGCCAAAAGCATTAGCGCTAGCGCGCCGGTAATCTTTTTCCTATAGAAAACCAAATCAAAAAACTCCAGAAGGCTGCTCACTTGATTTTGTTTGTGTCGTGGCATGGATCGGCCGGGGCCGGCCATAGTAAAATTCTGACTAATCTAAATTTTTTTTGGACAAGCTACCTCTCAGTTTTTTTGCTTTTCGCTTCGTTCATCACTTAAGGTAGAATACCACAGTTTGATTTTGACGGCAGATTTTTTCCAATTAACTTTTACTAACGTAATTTGACCTTCTGATTCAATTTTTGACATTCATTTTTTTTTTAAAACTGTTATCGTCCACAATCATTATAAATGACACCAATAAAATACATGTCAAAAATACAATACATTAATAAAATTCATTACCAAAAATATTCTATTTTTTTCATTTTTCCTTTAGCGTATCTTGAATAATGAACACTTTTTTTTAATTAAAAAGTTAAAAATAAAAAAAATTTTCGACGTTGAAAAAATTCCCTACGGGAGACTCGAACCTATGGGTCCGACGATCCGATCCGAGCCCGACACTCTAACCACTCGGCAACTGGCCCATCTTAGAACTCTCTTGTAAAAAATACTTTTAAACAAACTTTTTGAAATGTAGTTTCTCGGCGTCAAATCAAAATACTTTAAATGAAAATTAAAAAAAACTTGATTCGCTCAGATTTTAATGAAAGTTTGGAAATAGTTAGACACAAGTCTAATCAATAATCTGAATTGTATTTGATTATAAAACTAATTCAGGATTTTTTTATTTGATTTTTCTTTTAAAAACATCGATTTTTTTAATTTTCTTAAAATTTTGAATTACATTTGACTCCAAACCACATCTTAAAGATGCCCCTTATTTTTCGTTATCTTTCTATAAAATTGTAGCAAAAACTGAGCGAATCAAATTTTTTAAATGGCCAAAAACTATTTTTGAGCTTTAAATTCATCGAACTATATCTCGAAATAAAACAATCGGTAAACGATAAAATTATTACCGTTGGATACTTCATAATCTGAGCTTTCGATCGCACTATAATTTTGTCAGACAAAAATTATTATCTAAGTTGATATCTAACTTTTAGTAAAAATCGTCATACCTGTGGTGTTCTACCTTAATTAAATTTAATTGTTTTGTTAAAACTTTTGGCAAATGCAAGTTTTAAGAAGCCAAAATGTTTTTAATATTTTTTTTAATTGTGCACATAATTTTTACTGAAAATAAATAAGATAATATTATTGTTTTATATACTAATACCAAAAATATATGATACTATATATTAAGTATTATATATTTTTGTGCCAAAATGTTTTTAATATTTTTTTTTAATTGTGCACATAATTTTTACTGAAAATAAATAAGATAATATTATTTTTTTATATACTAATACCAAAAATATATAATACTATATATTAAGTATTATATATTTTAACACTACACAGTCCAGGCGACGCAGAATAATTTTTTTAGGTTCTTTCATAAAGTGTAAAATTCGGACCGACCCCCTTCCCTTGTGAAATCCTGGCTCTGCCAATGTCTGCCGGTTTTTACTTTTTGGCATCAAGAAAAAAAGCGATATAGATAGTAAATAAGAAAAAAATGCACTTGCACCACATGTTTTTTAACGCTAAAACATTATGTAATACGTTATTAAAACCAGTGTATTATACAGCTTTATACGTTTATCTTACTTTTTTTAACTTTTTCAAAAAATCGCCACCCCAGATTTTTTTGTCTGAGGGAGATCTGCTTTTTCCGAAATGAAACCTCGGTACGCCCCTAGTTTTCATAACAAACAGCCTACCCTACGGTGAATATATACATAAATTCTTGTTTTTATTTTGACTGAAAAAATTTAGAAATTTTAAAATAAACATTTTGAAGTGTTTTAAGGTCTTTAAATAAACATTAAATAGTATATAAATGTTACGCAACATTGGCCATCAATATTTTTAACATTTGAAAAATATTTAAAGACTGAATTTCGCTTTTCAAAATATTTAATTTTTGAAAAATATTGTTTAATTATTTTCCTTAAAGTTCGACAATAATAGTCCCTTTTCACAGTGGAATTTCCTATGCCATGTCTCCTTAGCGCACGGGATGGGTGTGGCCCTAATTCTTTCAAAAGCCCTCTGCCACTCCGTTTACAAACGCCACCCAGCCACCGTAATAAAGAAAGTCGAATTTTAAAATCAAGTTTTTTTGACGGTATTAAAAATTGTGCTTTATAATAATAATTGTTGTTATACAGAAAATACAACCTTACAATACTAAAACATAAACAAATTGTTTAATCAAATATAATCAAATCAGAATTTTTTTTTGTCGACTTATATAATCATGCATTACTGATGTTAGTGTTTTTATTCAGTTTTAGATATTATTTAAATGTTTTTCAACTGTTTCTGATTTCAAAATTTATGTATTATACTCTAAACAAACCAAAAGTTGACTCCACTTTCTGGATAAAAATAGATTGAAAATAAAAAAAAATATAATCGGAGGAACAGGAAAATAAGTTTGTTTTTAACATTTTAACAGACATAAATAAATTCATATCGGTACATTTTAGCAATATAATATTAAACATTCATACATTATTTAAAAAATATTGAAGTATTATCTTCCACCTAAATTTGATATACAAATCTAATCCACCCATACCATCAAGAGAAACCCGCAAAATTTTGCATTCTTATAATGTTGTGTTTGTTTTATAAAAAATCATATAAACAACCTTGCTTCTTTTAAATACATAAGCTTTTGTGTAAATAAAATATCTATCAATTTGAAATGTGCAGTTTGAACTTGTAAACAAAGTTTAACGGTAAAAAACAACAAAACTATAGTCTGTGGGTACAAAAATAATGTGATCTGAAAGGAAATTTTTAGTACGTAAAAATAAACCAGTCATATTGAATAATTTTTACACTTGTGTATAATTGTTAATTTAAAATTTTACAATCATGTAATTATCGTATATTCAACATCTAATAGCGAAATTTATAGTTTTGTATTCCTATCAAATGAGCTGATATCAAATAGGGTTACCAAGTCAATTTTATACCGAGATAAACAAGATAGCCAGATAATATTGTATAGTTTTTGGAATATCTAAATATCATTAAAATTGATTCGAATAACGAGAAAGTAAATTAACCCCACCCACCGCTGTATATTAGCATATAAAAAGCACAATTAAAATAATTTCCTATAAAAATTACTCCTTGATTCATCATAACTTACCTTTATCCAGAAGGGGTACGCAAAATAGGGCTCCGGAGTTCCTGGCGGTGTCGGGCGGGTACTGGTCCTTACTTCCGGTGGGCGTGGAGGGTTCGCTCTTCCACAGGGCCACACGGACGGCTCGGCGCCATCGGGAGGCGCCCGAGGGTCGACTGAGTCTCCTCAGCATGTTGAAAGTCATCTCGGAGGGTTCCTGGTCGTAGCCAGAACGACACCGCAGCAGCTGCCGGACGACCCTCGCGTCCGAAAAGCCTTGGCCCTGGTCTTTGAGTCTCACGTTGGAATCGTTGGCGCCAGTTTGCTGCAGTCGAGGGGACAAAGGGTTTTGTGCCAAGTCCAGGATATGGGTACCGCTGTCCACGGGGCGCCCGGGTTGGTCGGGGAAGAAACCCTGGGTGGGCTGAACACTGGAGTCCGCCAGTAGTAGTTCGAAGTCGGCCGGGTTGTACTTACGAAACCCGTTAGAGAATAAGCCTTTTTCTAAACTCTGCCGCGGTTGCACGACCGCTATATTGATATCCATCCTGCGAAGCCTTAGGAACGCTAAATAAAAATACATGAATATGTTTATTTATAAATGAATGGAGATCTTTTAATTTATTTTAGTATGGTACGCGCAAACCTAAAAGTAAGAATTACTGGATTGCTGCTTCCAGTCTTGCCGGTGTCATATGATATTTTGACTCCCGGTGTAGAATGACTCCCCGGTCAAAAATCAGGGGGGTCGAAATATCATGCGAGATGTCGTATGATATGTTGACTCCCAGTGTAGAATGACTCCCATCGGGATAAAATGACTCCCCTTATTAACATTGGGGAGTCATTTTATACCGGGATATAGGGATATATTGACTCCCCCAAAAATTTCCATACATTATTACTTAAAACTGTGCACTTCCGCTCACTATATTTAACGTGTGTAAGTTCATTGTTAGTTAGGGTAAGCCTAAGCCTAAGCCTAAGCCTAAGCGTAAGCCTAAGCCTAAGCCTAAGCTTAAGCCTAAGCCTAAGCCTAAGTTTTGTGGTCTGATCGGCAAAACCATTGCATTTACATTTATATTGAAAACAGGCATGTGTTGGTAGTATAACAATTAAGAATAAGTGACACCTAACCAGCGCAAAATGTATGATAAAAATTAAAATTAATTTTTAAAAGTTTTTTACAATACGAGACAGGGGATTCATTTTATCCCGCAGGGAGCACCTACACCAGCTCGACCGTATAGAATAACCGGGTGAATTCTACACCGGTGTGTTTTGACCCGGGAGTCAAAAATTAGGGGAGTCGAAATATCCCGCGACACCGGAAATTAAATAACGGTTTATTCCTTGATTTGTTAATATAAATCGCTTAATTTATTCCCATTTTAAATTTAAAACCAATGGTTTACATCAAGGGCGTAGCCAGGGGGGGTTATGAGGGTTGTAACCCCCCTTTTGGACTGGCGGAGGTAAAAATTTGGGGCTCCGAAGAAAACAATTTTAAAAAATTTTCTCGCGCTTCGCTCCGCTCAGCGCTCGACATTTATATACCTTTTTACAACTTTTAAGTGATGTTTTTAATGAATTTCAAAAACAATTTTTGAAAATTTTTTCGTGCTATCGCACGATTTTTAATGTTATACCTTTTTAACCGCAAAATTTTGAAGTTTAACTTAAAAAACAATGCAAATAACAACAAAAAGAATCACTGCGTGAACCGCAAAAAATTTTACCCTTTTTTAATGTCTTCTTTACGGTATTTTGTAAATTTGGAGTACAACCCCCTACAACCCCCTCCTTTCGAAAAATTTGTATGGAGTACAACCCCCCTTTCTGAAATCCTGGCTACGCCCCTGGTTTACACACAATATACAATATTATTTTCTTTGGAGCTCAGGTTTCAATTCAATGGTTCGCAATTCCACAGTTCCGTCATTTTTTATGCTTAATTCAAGGTGCGCTGGGTAGTCAAACTTTTTATCTTCGATTTTGATAATTTTTTGTGAAAACTTTACCCCTGCCCCCAATAGCCCACAAAAATCTTTTTAACAAAATATCTTCAGTGGTTCGGGAGTTATGATCTCCAAAAAATGGCGTTTTTCGACAATTCTGTACGCGAACAATTGCTCAATGGGTATAACGATTTACGTTACAAGTTATGCACACAAAGAAAGCGGCTATTTTCTACTTTATTTTGATATCCTTATCGTTAAAATTGGTGCAGTATTTGCCGAGATATTGCGTTTCCCGTACAAAAACCTGCGATTTTTTCGTAAAAACACCAAACGACGGCAGCAATTTTGTGAAGTTTCCCAACTTTTCTTTCCTTCACTTCGTGTTTTCAGCGAAAAAAATCGAGTGTTTTTTGCACGAGAAACGCAATATCTCGACAAATACTGCACCAATTTTAACGATCGAGGTATCAAAATAAAGCAGAAAGTAGCTGCTTTCTTTAAATGCATAATTTGTAACTTAAATCGTTATACCAATTGAGCAATCTTTCTCGCACAGAATTGTCGAAAAACGCAATTTTCGGGGGGTCATAACTCCTGAATCACTGTTTTTGAAAAAAGATATTTTATGTTTTCAAAAAAAATTTTGTGAGCTATTAAAGTAGGGGTAAGTTCACAAACCAACAACAGAATAAATTCACAAAAAAATATCAAAAACTCCGAGAAGAAAAACACCGCACCGCACCTTTAAGGAATAGAATACAATATTTAAACAAAATTTAGACTTTTAAACTTTCCAAGTATAATTTTAAAAAAAGCTTAAAGTTAAAGACTTCCAGGCTGAAATTAAGGGCGTAACCGCTGTCCGCCAGGAAGAAATAAACAATAAACGCGTGAGCGATAAAAATTTAAAAAAAGTTTTCAGCGGTTATGTAACCAATTATTATTTAGTTGCGTTGCGTCATGTGTTTCTCTGCACGTGATATTTTCTCAAAGAACGAGTGGTTACTTTACCACTCATCTATTTTCACCCTGATAGAATTTATCTTTAGTATTTGTAAAATCAATGTAGACGCAAAATAAATGCATTAGCAAAATAAAAGAAATGCAAATTACGCTATAAATCCAACGCAGACGCAGTGACAAAATGAAGTATAAGGTTTTGTTTTGAAAAAGGATGAATGAAAACATTAAATTGCCGTGACAATAGCTCTTCAGACTTAAAACGAAAGGCTGAATTTAGTAAATATTTGCTAAATTTTGCTTACTGTTCTTGTGAAAAAACCCTTAGTAAATTGAATTATACAAAAAAGCTTTTCCTTCAATAAAAAACTGTGATTAACGTCATTGGTTTTGTGAAAATTCACAATCTATTGTTATTTAGTTTGTTTTGTATTTTAAACATAAAAATATTTAAAAAAAACGCAACTTATTAAATATAAAAAGCAAAAGAAAATGCTCACAAAGTGTTAAAAAATAGAATTAAAGTTTTATATTTTTTTAATTATTAACAAGAAAAACGCAACTGGTATAATATAATTACTCTATGAAATTACTACAACTACTACAGTGACAATATTCTTTAAAAACTCATATAAAAAATTAAATTTCGAAGTTTATTGTTATGGTTCGATTTAAACATTGCATTATTTTGTTTTTAACATTATTGTCATAATTGTAAAAAATAGAAATAAAAAAAATTAAAAATATTTACCAGAAAAATATCTTAAATAACTTTAATTCTTCAATAATCAACAAAATTTAATAAAACTATGCAGAAAATTGTGTAGCTGAGATAGACAGTCAAATACAAAATTTCAACGAAGTTTTAATTCAACTTCAGTCTTAATCAGTTTTAAACAGAATTTAGTTTGGGTTTACTAAAGTTTTGTATTAGCAAACTATTTAATTAGAATTTACTTAGCCATTAAAAAATGAATACAGTTTTTTCTGTCCTGTAATAAAAACGGTCGGTAAGAAAGTTCAGCCATTGATTAATTAAATAAAATTTAAACCATCAAATAACAATAATTTAAAATTTGCGAAAATAAATCCAATCGTATTTGGGCGAATCCAGACTACATCTTAAACTCAACGAAAATAAATCACACAAGAGGCGTGTCTGCACTTACATATTTGCAATTTTATTCTTAATGCAAAAGTTCAACAGGGCGTTTTTTACTTGTTGCAAAACTGAAAACGTATTTGTTAGGTTTAAGCGCGGTGCATTAATACTATTATTAGAATTGTTACGAACAAAAAATATGTTGCATAATTTTGTATATAAATTTAGAATGGAAATAGAGTAAGGAAACAACACAAAAACAACAAAAACTCAGATAAACTTGGAATTTATCATAAACATGCAGAAATAGATAAACATAAAGAAATAGTTGCCCGACCTACGAAAGATTACGGGGTACATTAACCTCGCCAATAAAAAGACAATAGATTGGAGGAAAGGCCAAACACAAACTCTGGGGGTAAATCTCAATAAGAGAAGAGCCTCTGTGGGATATTATTTTGAGGTAGGTCAAAATAGGGATGATAAGTGGTAAGGTAAGGTGAGGTATATTTTAAAGTTGTCAAAAAATCAGACCTGTGCACTGCCCCCCTTCGGGGTTTAATTGGGGTGGGGCCTCACCCCAATTAACCCATGAAGGGGAAGGGGCGTGGGGGGGCAATTCAAATATGGGGGGACGGGGCACAGGGGGCAATATTTTTGAAACGGGGCAAGGGCAAACAGGGGGGGGGGCAAGCAGGAAAGAAAGAGAAAAAGAAGGAACAAACCAAAAAAAGAGACAAAAAAGCGAAATTTAAGCAAAAATAGGTTTTAAATGGCTTAAATTCCATTAAAATAGGCTAAAAACTAATAGGTTAAAAATGAATAGGTCAAAAATGGCGCCATAATATTTAAGTACTTTTTTTTATTTTTGGGCGAAGAGGAGGGCAATAAAACGGGGGGGGGGGCACAGATACTAATATTCCGGGGGCATTTCCTTCCAGACCGTGAACAGGTCTGAAGAATGGTATAAAAATGCTTTTAAGTGGTAATAAATGGAAAATGCTAATCTACTTATCTGTTTAAGTAAAAAAACGAAAAAAAAAACAGTGTCATTATTTCAGATTAATAATGTTTAGAAGTTTTATGCCAAAAATAATGCTTATTAATTTTTTGCTTTCTGACCTTCTTTATGTTTAAAAAAACTAATTTCGGTATCTATAAAACGCTGTCAACATATAGTACATTATACAACTTTGATCTTTCAGATTCTGTAAAAAAATGATATTTTCTGTCTGAAGCGATCTTACAAAAAACCCGAAGAACCGCTAAAAATTAAGATTATAGCTAAACACTAGAATAACATAAATCTGAAAGGTTTCGGAATTGTGCAATCATTATATACCCTGCCAAAAGCTAAAGTCTTCGATTCTGAAATTAAAGGCGAAACCGCACTCCGTCAAAAAGAAACAAAGAATAAACACGCGAGTAAAAAAAAATAAAAAAAGAGTTGCCAGTGGTTATGCAACCAATTGTTATTTAGCTGCGTCACATGTTTCTCAGTACGTGATATTTTTGTAAAAAAGAATATTGGTTACTTCAACACTGCTATTTTTACCCTGATGGAATTACTCCTGAGTTTAGAAATGGGACAGTACAGGATCAATTTTTTTCTGATTTTCAAATTCTGTGCAACCTGCGGTTGTGTTCTCCACTATAACTCATTAAATAATTCACAATTAAAAAAGTAACTGAGTGTTTTCCGTAATCATGATATTTGAGGGGAAAAGGCGTCTTTGACGCAAAACAGCATCAACGTAACTAAACATTTTAACATTTTGCATATTAAAGAGAGGTTCAGCGAAAATCATTTGTCTTTAGTTCGAAAGAGGCTTTTCGTATACAATAACACCAGTGAATTTTTAAATGATTAAAATAATAATACATTATGGACCAAAACCAGAGAACCCAAACTAAACTTTACATGCAAACCCCACCTAAAAAACATGAGCTTTGAATTGTTCTGATATATATAATTTGGATAGTAAATTTACTGTGTAAAAACAACAAAAAAAGTAAAAAATTGTTGTCAAATGAAACAAAACTGAAGAATTTTTTCTGTTTTTTTATTATGTAAAAAAAGTTAAATTTTCTTTTCATATTGTCAAAAATCCTTAAAATATTGGATAGATTTTTATACAAATTAATTTGGAATTCTTCTTATTTTCTTGCAATTTTTAAAATATATTTTTATTTTATTTTTTATGTTTACACATTTGAAAAAATAATAAAACAAAACCCTAAATTATAATTAAACAAAATTTTTTATATTAATATGAGTATGATTCCAATTTTTTGTACAAATTTAAGCGAAATTTATAAAAAACTTATAAACTTAATTAAATATTCAAGAGATTTTTTTGCATTCAGTAATGTTTGAGCTATTTCAAACAAATAGAAATGGACTGACTCCATGGCGATTTTCTGAATTTATATATATACTTTAATTATACACCAAAATTATTTGTTATTTGTAATCTCAAAATATTATCATAAGCTGTAGCCGCACTCATAAAAGGCGATTAACCAAGGATTAACCAAAGAAAAGAGGACGCTTTTCGGGGAGGGGGAAACCAAAAAACCCAAAAAAACCACCTAACGCTTCCTTTCCTTCTTTCCGCCCACAAAAAAACAAAAAAAAAAAAAAGAAAACAAAATAATAATGAAAAAAAAAAAAAAAAAAAAAAACGAAAATCCAACGATCAAAAAAAAAACCCCCCCCCACCATCACTCCGCCCCAACCCCCCCCACCCCCCCCCCACTGACTGTTCTTTGAAACATGCCAAACTATTTCAATACAAAAACTTTAATGATATAGCAAAAAAGTTTCCTAATGTTTTCCGGAGCTCTGAGCTCCGTAGCGAAGCTTCACTTTTTGAAGTTCCGGAGCAATCCCCAAAGTTTCAGAATTCCGCCTGATTTTTTGAATAATTTAAAAAAGAATTAAAAAGTGATGCCATAAAAGTTTGTAAATTTTTTTTGATTTTGTAAAAATTTTTTTGTGAACTATTTTTTTCTAACTTTAAAAACGTTAAAAATAGCCCTAAAATAAGATATTTTAAAACATATTTTAAGCTTATGGTTGAATTATATCTGGCTGACCGCGAAAATCCAGAATGCAGACATGAGCGGACCAATTAAAATTGTGCGGTTATGACGTGTTTTTTTTTAAAAACATATACGAACGCAGATTTTTTTTATTCCACCTTTTTACAAAATATACAAAAATTATCCAAATTTAGCCCTTAAAAAATTTGCATTTGGGTTCCCAACTAAGTAATTTGATAAATAATTATTAAAATATGGGTAAATAAATAATTAATAAAACCGCTTTCGTTAAAAATTTTGAATGATTTTATTGTTAGATAATCGATTTAATACTAAAATTATCGAGGTCAGCTAGATTTTATTTGCCTATAAATAAGCTTAAACTATTTTAAATACATCGAATACATGCATTTCATCGTTTCATACAACTACTAGCTTTTTAGTCATTAAATTTTTTTTTTCGTTTGTAGGGTGTTCTTTTTTAAGCCCAGCCAGCACAAACACAAAATTAAACCGGTTTATTTGGTAAAACGGTAATCAAATCCACAAAAATGCAATAAAACAAAGGCGTAGCTTTAAAATTGCGTATTATGTACGTGCCTTCCGATATAAAAGGTCAGTTGTACACTTGCCTCCTACCTCTAGCTGTCGGGCGAGCTCAAACGGGATTGTAAACAGCGCCCCGCCCTGACAACAAACACAAAACCCCCAAAAGGGCGAAAGCAGTCGGCTTCCAGCTTAAAATTCCTATCCAAGTGCATTGCAGCTGTTAACATAAGGAGTTTTATGGTATGGTAGTAATACGCAAGATTTAAAAGAATAAGAAAAGAAAACAATCAACGCAAAAATACTCCGTTCGCATGACGAGAATAATACAAGATAAAAAATAAAACAACGTTATTTTAACCATTTTTACGATTAAATTTAAATTAAAACGTTGAAAAATTGTATAATTGATGCTACAGCTTATCAATAATATTGTGGAAATATTAATTTTCATGCATGCAATTTATTTTATAAAAGCATAAAACAATCAATGACAAAAATTTGGTATGTGTGCAATACGAATCACAAAAGTAATAATAACTATTAAAATTTAATTTAGAAATAATTAGTATATAATCAGTGATTTTTAATTTTTTGCAATGAACTTTAGTTTTTTTTACAATAATGTTTAAAAATATACAAGAGATACTGACTATTGAGTACGCTTTAAAATCTGATGGGTACTGGGCGCGCATTCTGACGCGCGGTTAAAAGTTACCCCGGGTTAACTTTTTTTACGTGATTAAGGATGCGAGTGAAAAATCAATTTTACCTAGGTAAAAGTCGGGTTAAATTTTTTCTATTGTTTTAAGAATAAGAATTTATCCAACTCGAGAGGTGGTTAAATATTTTTTCCCGTAGGATTAATTTAATAAAAAATAAAATACGCGCATTGACTAAATTTTTTATTTTGCGCGAGGTGGTTTTGCGGCGCGAGAAAAAAATATTAAAAAAAATCATTGCAATCATTTTCTGTCCCATATGCGGCAGGTTTATTTATTTAAAATACATATTTATTTTTTTATTTTCATTGGAATGGATTTATCGGGGTAAATATAAGGGTTCTTCAGAATGCGACCCCTGGTTGTTAGTGTCAGATGTTCTTTATAAAGTTAAAACGTTTATTAACAAAAAGTTAGCAACTAAAAAATAGTTTTTCGATTATATTATATTTTAACATATTAAAAGAATTTTTAGCTCACTTATATTGTGTACTATTTTGTTTCTAGCAAAATTTTAAAGTTTTGATTAGTTTTTAGCAAAAATAGGAGTTTTATACCAAATATAAAGCTTTGTTAATTGATAAAAATATTTAAAATTTTATTGAAAATAAACTAATTTTATATAAAATTAACCTACAATATTTTAAAACATCATTAAAAAATAAAGAAAATTAATAGTAAAAAAGTGAAATATAAAATGTTGCGCAGATTGCTTTTAGCTTTTTGACATGTTTCAGTTTAGGTTTATGAACTTTTTATAGGGTTTTTTGAATGTATTATGATTGCTTAGTATGAGAATTATTACAATAATTACGGCAATTTTTAATGTTTTAAATAAATATTTTAATATATTTTAATTACTTTAAACATTTACAATTAATATTTTAAAAATTTCAAATTAATGCAATCCAAAATGTTAAAAGGACTTACTTAATCGGAAAAATATTTGAAAAAACATATAAAAAGCAAAGCAAAGCTATTTTCTGTCTACATTTTATTTTGATTAAAATGACAGTACTTGAAATTTGAAGCAAAATACAGTATCCTAGACTAATAAACTCATTGTGGGGTATTTTTTAAAATTCAACCACTATATGTTTTAGATAAAAACACTATTTCGTAAAATTAGCACTTACGAATAATAATAAGGATTCCAATTTTAATGCTTTTCTGCTGTAATTATTCTAAAAACATTTATTCACAAAATTTATTTTTAAAAGAGAATGAAACTAAAATTTAAAGCCGGATAAATATAATTTAAAAAAATAATCATGAAAAATAGTTTTTTTCTAAATAAAACTTTTAAAATGGCTGGAACACAGTTAAAAAAGAGTAGAACAACGATAAAACTTTGGTCAAGTCCGCGATTTGGAATAGAAGTAGTAAAGCAGACGCTGGGGTGGGGAAATTCTTCGCAAAACGCATTTGTCACACAGTCGTGCTGTCTCCTGCGTACTACAACGCAAACTCTCCCGCGTGGAAAGGAAAACGGGGGAGGGGGCCCTATTTCAATCCAGCAGTCAGCACCATGCGCTAAAACACCTTTTAATTTGCGCAACTTTTATTAAAAACTCTAAAATAAACTTAAACTATAATTAAAATAATAAAAATATTATTTTAAAAATATTTTTTTACAAAAAATAATAATATCCTTATATCCCAACACGACCATGTAGCCCCGCAGCGCCGCGCCAATTTTAATTAAAGAAGGTGGGAAAAGTTTGTGATTGATTTCACATTTTTCTTCTACTTATTATTATTAATTCTAACGCTCATATTTTAAAACCAATATTCCTCCTTCGTTATTGATGAATCAAAAATAAATATCCCAATAAGGACGGGGTGCCTGGATTAGAAAAACGGTTTTTACCTGCCTCCATCGAAAGTTTTGCTGCCTCCTACCTGTCTCCAGTCTATGGGAGGCAGGTTCAAGAGCCGCCCTTACCGGGATAAGGCCTCTTTAAAAAATAAAATATAAAATCGCGCAATTTTCATAGGAGCCACTTTTTTATTGTAATTTTTGTAGTACATTGATTGAAAAAATAATAATTAAAAAATGGATTGTTTAAAACCGTTATTTTTCAAGTAAATTATCGTGATAAAACTCATAAACAACCTGAATACTTTAGTTATTCACCAAAATTATTTGAAATATTGATGTCTAAAGACATTATCATAGCATTATAAAAGTTCACAGCAATATTTGACAAGCGCTAAATCGGCATTTTTTTATATTTATAGTTGTTTCGAAAACATAAAATTAAAGAATTCTAATTTAAAAATCGGCGATGTAACTATTCTCAATTGCTCGGATCATTAATTTTAACATGCCATTCCGACTGTTAAAAAAACTAAAACTAAAACTAAAATTTCTATGCTGATGGTGTCAAAGGCCTTCGTAAGGTCCAAGGCTGCTCATATTGTTTGTTTGGGTGGAGCTTTTGGTTGAAAACAGTTGCTATTTTGTTAGTGAGTTGAAGGAGAGCAGTAGTTGTTAAGTGTTTGGGTTTGAAGCCGTGCTGATCTTGGTGGTGTTGTAGATGTTGGAGAAGGATCGGCTGGATTATTTTTTCAAAAACTTTTATAGCTGGGCAGAGAAGTGAAATTGGTCCCTAAGAAGTAGAGATGTGGTGATCCTTTCCAGGTTTGATGAGTGGTATTATAGTTGCAGTTTTCCAGATTGTAGGTATGCTATTTGTTTTTACTGATAGGTTGAACAGATCAGTTAGATATTGAATGTCAAGAGGACCAAGATTTTTAAGGTGGAAAATGGTTAGATTGTCTGGACCAAAAGCTTTGGAGTTAATAGATGATTTTATAGCATTTTCTACTTCTGTGGTTGTGATATTTTTAGGTTCTTGATTGATTTTTTTAATGTTTCTGATTAATTTTCGATTATCTTTAGGTGTTTTGAAAGGTTTGTTAGGGATAAATTGTTTATTGAAGTTGTTTGTTAGTAATTGAAGGTTCTTGATTAAATTTTCATTGAAGTTTATTGCGCAATTTGGGGTGGGTGAATGTTTGTTATCCAGTGATTTTATGGTTTTCCAAAGTTTAAAGGAGTTGGTTTTATGGCTGAAAGTGTCCAGATATGAATGCCATTTTTTGGCAGCATTGATGCGGATTTGGTTGTGGATTTTTTGGTTGAGCTCTTGTATTTGGTTTGAAAGTGGGTTAGTTTTGCGTAGATTGTCTCTTTTGTTGATAAGCTTCGTAGTTTCTGGAATTGGGTTGACTTGAAAATTGTTGTGACGACCGGCTGGTATGTGGTGTGACGAAGCTTTGATTAATATATTTCTAAACGTTTTATCATCTTTTTTGGCTTCTGTTGGAGCTGGGAGATTAAGCAATTTTGTTTCTATTTTGTTTTTGTAGTTGGTCCAGTTGGCTTTGTTGAGGTTGGTGAAAGTTTTCCTGATTTTGGGCGCTATTTTGTGATTGGGTTGAAGGCTGATGATGATTGGGAGGTGATCAGAACTCAGTGTGGTAACCGTTTTCCAGTCTGAGGGGGTGAGGAGTGAGTCGGAGATGAGGGAGATATCTGGCGATGTTGGATTTTCATTGGAAGGGATGCGTGTGGGTGGGTTCCCGGAAATTTCGTCTTCTACATCTCCTCTTTCAACATCTTGTTTTCTACAACTCGTCTTCCAAAAACTCGTTTTTTAAACATCTCGTCTTCGGAAAACTCATCTTTTGGATGCGATTTTGTAAACGCACTTTTTAAAAGACAAGTTTCTCTTATTTTTTGACTAAAACAATGTATTGAAAACCTTTTTTTACCTTAGCCTAAGCAAAACCAAAAAGTCAAGCAAAATTTTTATCATGATAAATTTTTATTAAATAATTTATTCAAAAAACTGAGAACCTAAGCCTAAAAAAAACCCAAAAATTAAGCAAAACTTTATCATGGTAAATTTGTATTTAATTATGCTTTTTGAACTTAATAGTAAAAGCCTTATTTTTTTTCCTAAGCCTAAGCAAAACCCAAAAAACAAGAAAAATTTTATCATTGGGGTGGAAACTCGCATTTTAGAAAGTACGTTTACAAAATTGCATCCAAACGACGAGTTTTCCGAAGACGATATGTTTAAAAGACGAGTTTTCCAAAGACGAGATGTAGAAGACGAGATGTTGAAAGACGAGATGTAGAAGACGAAATTTCCGGACACCGTGTGGGTGTGTTCATGTTAAGAGATGCCATGTTTGAGTTGATGATGAGGTTTGCAATGTAGTTGCCTCTGGCGTTGGTTAGGCTTGAGTGCCAGAGTTTGTGGTGTGCATTGATATATCCAAGAATGATACTATCTTGATTGTTTAAAAGATTGGCTATATTAGGCTGGTAATTAGTGGTGCAGGAGCTGGCCGGTGGAATGTATAAGTTGGTGATTGAGCGGTCAGTATTGTTGAAGTGAATGTGGATGCCATGCATTTCTACATGTGGATCATTCTGTTGAGTATATAAGTTAATTTTGTAGTTGATCGAATGGTGAACAAAGAAGTGTAGACCACCTCCACTGGAATTTCTGTCTTTCCTGATAGTTGGGAATTTTTGGATCTTTGGATTTTGGTGAGCAGTTTGGTTTCCTGCGGCTATGTGGATGTTGTGATTTTCGAAAAAACTTTGTTAGTTCTTGTAGTTTGTTGGAGATTCCGTTGGCCTTAAACTGCAAAATGTTTAAGGTAGAATTTTAGGAGTTTGTATTATGATTTGAAGAAAGCTTGCAGTTGTTACATGAAAAATTTTGGTTGCGGTGTTTTAGAATTTAGTAGGTTGCTACATTTTAGATGAACCCAATTGTTACATTTAGTGCATTGGACGCTGTTTCTATTAAGTTTTATTACAGTTTGCACAAAAATATTGTATCTTGCTGGGGCCAGGGTTTGGATGGATGTCTCTGGACAGAGTAATCAGTTTTTTTGGCAGCCATTTTGGCCGCCGATTATAGAAAAAGTCGCATCGGCAGTCAGCAGTAGCGATGATCGTCCGAGTTGACTGGAAAAGAGGTAGAGCTGTTGACCATTTCCATTGCTGGATCTGGGCAGTGTTGCTGCGTGGAAGCCGCCCCATAGACATTACATTTTTTTTACATTTTTTAGCAAAGGCATAATACTTGGCATTCTTCAAGAACAACCCACTCAAGTGGTCACCGGAAAGATGGATTGTTTAAAACCGTTATTTTTCAAGTAAATTATCGTGATAAAAATCACAAATAACATTTATCGTAGACTTTAGACCTGAATTTCCCTAAGCAACCTAAACAAAACTTTAAAATCACGCTAAATTTAATGTTTTGTTTGATTTTGAGGTTACTCAATTGGTCACCGGAAAGATGGATTGTTTAAAACCGTTATTTTTCAAGTAAATTATCGTGATAAAACTCACAAATAACATTTATCGTAGACTTTAGACCTTAATTTCCCTAAGCAACCTAAACAAAACTTTAAAATCAAGCTAAAGTTAATGTTTTGTTTGATTTTGAGGTTTTGCTTAGGAAAACTAAGGTCTATAGTGCAGAATTCAAGTTGTTTATGAGTTTTATCATGATATTTTTTTAAATTTATCTTTGTCTAAGATTTATTAAAAAAACAATTTTAATTTAATGGGTTGTTTTTGAAACAAAAAAAAAACGGTTTTAAAATTTTGGGGCCCCCTCCTAAAAAAAACCACTTAGCATTTTTATAACAGTGCGCTGTTTCATAATTAATATTACCACATTTTAATTTTACTTTTGGTATTTTGATTTTATTTTTTAGTATTAAATATTCACAAGAAAATGAAATCCTATGCTAAAACATATGAATTTATGCACAGAATTTATGCTAATTTTTATTTTGCAGACATTTTTCCAAAAGTCTCATGCATTTTCATTTCTCTGTAAATTAAAAACAAATTGGGTAAATAAACTTTTACAAAAAAAAGCGCAAATTAGTAACTTTTATAAAACATCATTCAGAACTTTAATTTTAGGGGTATGTAACTTCACGAATCACCTTTTGCCCACCTATGCCAAATGCTAATACTGCACTTGTATTCTAATATTGGCGCCAGTCATATGCCACAAATACTGTATAAAAAAAACTGCGCTCAAGTCGTTTATAATTTTTCTGTCAAATATAATACAAGTTCTAAAGTTGAAATTCTTCAGGCTGAAATTAAGGGCGTAACCGCTCGCCGTCAGGAAGAAATAAAGTATGAGCGCGCGATAATAAAAATAATAAAAAAAAGTTGTCAGAGATGATATAACCAATTATTATTAAGTTATGTCAGGTGTTTCTCTCCACGTGATATTTTCTCGAATAACGAGTGGTTACTTTACCACCTAGCTATTTTCACCCTGATAGAATTCATCTTTAGTTACTTCATGTTATGTAGGTTTCAATAATTTTGTTTTAAAACAAATTGTTTTATTTTTATAATCTATACTGTCACAAATTATAAAAAAATATTTTTCACATTTGAAAAAAACAGCCATTTAGACACATTCTACAACTCGAATTATTTATGGTGTATTTTTTTGAAACATAATCAGTTTCCAAACCCGAAAACGATGCACTTAAATCTGTTGTATACTAATTCAATTCGGTATAGTTATCTACTGTTTTGATTTTTATTTCATAACAGAGTATTTAGCTCATAGAAAAAAATATATTAAAGCAAAATTAATTTTCAATATTTAGCAATTTATTAATTATAAGGATACTGTTTGGTGCTGGCTTGTGTTCAGCAAACAATTTTAAAAACAAAATAATTTACATGAACAAAATTGATTAAACTTTGTTATAAATAAAGTTTAATCGAAAAGCAATTAAAAAATAATATAAATGATTCGAATCTAGAATTTTCAAATTTTATGCTTACCTGTTAATTTGAATACAAAAAACCGACATAAAATAAATTGTTGAAATACACAAAAATTAAACAAAAACATCACAAATACTGAGCCAAAACAAAACTTTTAAAACCAGAAAGACACATTGTATGGCGGATTAATTTATTAAATTATTATTCAACATTTTTGCATTGCTTCTATTATTACGTCATCATTAAGTGTCTCAGTGTCTGACAACTAAAGTTACAATAATAACTAAAATTCAAGCGAAATTGTTCACGTTTTAAACCCCTTCTTATAAAGAAATAAAATTATTAACAAAATTTAATATTTAAAATCAGTTGTAAAGGTTTGGCCATTTGAAAAAGTATTTATGAATAATTTATTAACATTCAAACTAAGCAATAAAACTCTGCATGGAACAATCTTCAGGGGACATACACCCAGCCCCATGGGGTAAAGTCTTACTGCATTCCGCTGGGACTGGAGATATCTCTCGAATCGGGGATATCTCAGGACTGTGTAGTTTTGTTTTAGTGCCTAAGGAGTATCTTCTCTGGGTCGATGCCTGTTGATCCATCCCGTCCACACTATCGTCCAAACCAATTTCTTCATATTTGTCCAAATTCCATGCGTCCCTAGTGCTTGTATTGTTATCGTCATCACACGCGGAAAGGAACGATGTAGTGCTCGGATTAAGATTTTCTGGAATAAGATTAAAGTGAAAAAAATCTTCAAAACAACATTTTTGTTTAATACTGTTTAAAAGAGTTTGTAGTTTTTATAAAACAAATAAGCGGGAGAGGGAGGGATAAATTATTATGAAAATAAATTTTAAATTATATAAAGCCAGATTCTGCGCTGCGCTGCCCAAGCCAGACGTTTTTACAGCTTATTATAAATACTGCATTTCCCTTGATTTACCGTTAATGTCTGTTTTTCAGTAGAAATACTAAATAAACTAATTAATTTAGAGGTTTTTTTCTTAGAAAATATGTTTAACCAATATAGAACTAAAAAAACGGCAAGCATTATAATTGGGTTTAATTTATTTTTTTAATAACAGGTATTTTATAAAATGAAATGAACACTCTGTAGCAATTTATATGTAATATAGTTTTCAGTATTATGTAAACCACCGTAATAAAAAATAAACGCGAAAAAGAAAAAATGATTGAGCCTACCATTTTCGTTACCGAAATCTTCCGGACAAGAGAAAAGTTTTCGCCTTAGGCTGTTGACGCTTAAATTTGCCGCGGCTTCGGTGCTCGGGGAAGGTGAATTCGTTTTATCATTGAAAACGAAACATCCACCCAACAATTTTACCAGATCAACATTAGGCGGGAATGTAAGATCTGTTTGAGTGGCGCTGTTCATTGGAATCTAGAACAATTTAACACTGTTCCTACTATTTAAAATTTTACTATAAAAAGTAAATGGCTGTTTTAAATTAGAAAACGGGCCAAAAATTTGATCCCCACCAGTTGACCCAGCATTTTAATCGCTCAACATTAGATCGCCGCACAGCTGATCATGTAATTAAGATCGCTGCAGCAGAATTTGCAGAAGGGCTTCTTGGTGTAGATTTGCACTATATTGTGGGACTTTCGTCACGCTCTCAGTATATTGATCGCCGTAGTACAAAAATTTTAAATTTTCTCTGGAAAATTAAAACGTTTTTCTAAAACTGGTAAAAAATCTCAGTTGTTAGCATAGGTGAGAACGGTCCTGGAAGCTAGGGGGTGGTTACCCGGGCTAAATCTTATTTTGAATTCTAGGAGGGGGTCCTAGGGAGGTCTGAACCCCCTAGCTTTTTAGGGGGAGGTCCACTCGTGGTGCAAAATTTTGAAATCTAGAAAGGGGTCAGGTGGGGTCCAGTGTCCGGCGCAAAATAGTTTTAAACCATAGTAACTTAAATAATTGTTCTTTTTAATGGATAATACTACATTTTATTGAATAACAAGCGATATTCTAGTATAAAAAGAGTGTAAAAACATGAATTTGTGTTGAAAATTCACGTTTTTGGAAGAAAATTTAGTATAAAAAAGTAGGTAGGCTAATGCATGTAATTTCGGCACTTTTTGAACATTTTTAAAACCGTTTTTTAGCCATAACTTTTTTCAGCTTTGTTTGATCAAAAAGTTTTGTATTACAAAGTTGTGTCTTTTCTTATTTTAAACACTCTGATATGCATAACAATTAACATCTACGTAAATTTCGTTTTATAAGGGACGATATCGAAAATGACCACTTTGGAAAATTCGTTTGGTGCATTTAATTTTGGAACTTTCTCTTCAGGCTATAACTTTCTTGTTTTTAGGTCAATATTAATGTTTAATGGCTTATTTGAAAGTTGACTGCTACATTTACTGCCATATTGGTTATTTGTCCAAGCTGTTCAAGTGGACAAGCTGTTCCATTAGTTTACAAGAAAAAAATGTAATTGGTGGGATAGTTAGTTTTGTGTTAATTTTACTATTAACAAATTTATAAAAATTGTTTAAACCCCCTGAATTTAAAATTTTTGTTTCTTTATTAGTAATAAAATCTCTAACTTTATTTTTGTATACTTTGCAATTTTTTTTGTACTCTGATCTTGATTTTTCATCAATATTACGCTTATTCGAAAGTTTTTTCTTTTGATTTTGTAGTTTTCTTATATGTATTGGATATTGTACAATTTTTTTGTTGTTTGTGAATAATTTTTTTTCCAGGGACATGTCTATTGATTCCTAACAACAAAATATCCTTGAATCTCTGCCAAGCATTTTCTACTGTGCCACATTCCTTAAATAAAATTTTCCAGTTGATTGTAGATAAGCATAAACTTAGCATATCATAATCTGCTTTTAATAAATCAGGTATGTAGTTTTGAATCTTATTTTTAGGACTGTCAAGTATTTTAAGATTAATTTCAGATAAAATAGAGTCATCAAAAATATATAATATAACAAAAAAATGTGCAACTCCTATATAAAAAAATACAGAAAAGTAGGCCATTATAATAAGCCTCTCAATTTAAATGACACTCTCCATAATAATGGCATAGTAGCCATTTTAATGCGGGAAAATATGCCGTTCGCCTACGTCACTTTACACTAAATGCGCGCGCATCCCCCAAATGAAATAAAATGTTTTTATTGATCCGCGCAAGCGCAATTCGTGCAGAATAACCTAAGCGAATAGCATATTTTCCCACATTACATGGCTACTATGCCATTATTATGGAGAGTGTGATTTAAATGGAGAGGCTCATTATAATGGCCTACTTTTCCGTACTTTTTTATATAGGAGTTGCACATTTTTCGTTATATTATATATTTTTGTTGTCATGGTCTGATTGTGAAAAACTGGGCGCAACAGTGACATTATTGAAAATATCTCTATCGTTTGTGAACAAAAGATCCAGATAATTTTTTTCACGAGTTGGTTGTGAAACAAGCTGATACATACCTAGCTCAATAAGAAACTCAAACCAATTATTTTCATTTTGCGTGTTTGAAGTTATTTTATCTGAAGACCAATCTACCCCTGGCAGATTGAAATCTCCAGTTAAAACATTGGTTCCTACAAAGTTTTCTGTTAAATTCCTGATTAGCTCAAATATTAGATTGTCTTTTTCTTTGCTAGTACTAGGTTCTCTATAAATACCAATGAATCTCAGTTTAGATGACTTCTGTAGAATATTGTCAACCGCTACTAGTTCTATTGCATCATACTTTTCCTCCATTTCAACTTCAACTACTCTAAAAATATTTTTAATTAATAGAACTACTCCACCTCCTCGTCGCTGACGCCAATCCCTTTGATAAACATTATATTCTCTATTTTTGATTATTATATTATAAGTGGTTGTTTCAGTGAGCCATGTTTCACAAATAAAGCAGATATCATTATTACCATAGATAGGGTCATCTCCTATAATCAGAACATCAATCTTGTCTAAGGAGTTAGCAAGGCTTCTTGCATTCATACACAAAATTTTTATACTAGGTATAAGCTTTAGTTTAATACAGTGATAATTAAGTCGCATAATATCCTATTTTAAAACATTTAGGGGAGCCTTGAGAGTGATGTCGAACAAAAAAGGATCACCATCAACAGAATACTGAAGCGAAACCTTTTTGTTCTGCTCTCTAAGCTCCCAAAGTTTGCCAAGCAATTCCTTTTGACAGACTCGCTGTTCCTCATTCAATGACGGCCTTACATAAACTTTATCAAATTTAGTGACCCCCTTAGTCGTCCTCCTGAACGTACAGCTCTATTTCAGATGTCCTTATTAAAAACTCTTATTTTCAGGAGCCTGGGCTGGTCACTAGCTTTTCTGATACAAAAAACTCAACTGGAGTGACCTCTCCCGAATCGCCACTATCCAGTCTTTTTCCCTTTCATAGGAATCGCTTTCCAGTAGGCCAGATACGACCAGCATCATTTCATGTTCTGTTTGCACCTCCATGCGCTTAAAATAACTGTCAATCATTGGAAGAAGACGCTGCAGAACTCGTTTACAAATAGAAGCCACTAAGTCGGTGTTGACACTAGGAGTTCGCACCTCCTCCATCCTGGCTAATCTCTTTTCCAAATCTGCAACTTCTGCTGTAGGTCCGCATTCTCTGCTTCCAGTCTGACAATTTATTCATCCTTTGTTTCTCTCGGCATGTTGCAGTGGATGTTTAACGTCAGTAATGTTTTAACGTAAGTGGGTAAAAACCCGTAAGATAAAATATTAATGTTTAATGTCTTATTTGAAAGTTGACTGCTACATTTACTGCCATATTGGTTATTTTAACTCTAATTTGTTTTTATCTATCTGAGTGAAAAATTGAAAACTAAAATATTAAAGTGCCGAAATTAAATGCATTTTCAAAAGTGCCGAAATTAAATGCACATTTTGCCCATTTTCCTTCAAGAAGTTAAAATGGTAGATGATGTTATGACTGTCCTTTGTTCGCCCATTCATCTAGTTTATAACGAGCCAATCACTTCTCAATTCAAATTTGGGACCAAGTTATGATATGTAATCAAAACTTGAAAAAGTGCCGAAATTAAATGCATGACCCTACCTGAAATTTTCCCGAGGTTCGGGAAAATTGAGTAATATTTCTGAGGTACTACTTTTGAGGGGAGGGGGGGAGGGTCAGATTTAAAATTCTAGAGGGGGGTCAGGGGTAAGAAATTTAGAAATTTGGGGGGAGGGAGGGCCCCCCTAGATTTTCGTTTGGGGGGGGGGGTCCCCAAATTTCGAAGCTAGGGGGGTGGACTCCATCCTGCCCCCCCCTTCTCACCAATGATTGTTAGGTAATTAATAGTTTAACACCTAACTTACTTGAGCTTGAGCAATATCTTTTTGATCCGTTTTTCCTTTTTCCACCGCCCCATTTCGTAATATAGTTGATACTTTCTGTCGAAACTGCTCGCTATGATAAGGCGAAGGTACGATATGTTTCTCATTAGCCCTGGGACGGATAAATATCTCCGTTAGTTCAAAAAAATAAAATTTATAGAATTAAATTTTAAAAAAATGGTATTAGGTGAATTTTTCGGTCGATTTTATTTGGAAAATTGAAATTTTTTAAAACAATTTGTCTTTTTACAAATTAATAAAATAATATACTGTTACACTCACACTGTATATTGCACAGTTTGTCTCAAAAATTAAAATAAATCATAATTTGAAACAACCGAAAAAAAAAACTCAAATGATTAAACTAAAACTTGAATGACTAAACATAAATCTCTATTGATTTAGAAAAAGCATAACCGCCATCATTTGTGATTGTGTTGTTATTTAAATACATCATCTGATTTCAAATTTATTATTTATTTTATATTGTTAACTTTTTGAGAGTGACTAATCCATCCCAGAATTCGTTAATGGCGTCTTCGATTTGTTGTTGGATGCGGGGATCCCCAGGCTCTTGCTGGTGGTGTGGAAACTCTTCGATCTCGGCCGGAAAAAGCTCCGCCATGTGGTCAATGGACCAGCGGAACTCTTTGCTCCGCCCACTTTTGTTGTCCGAGGACGTGTCTTTGTCCTTCTCTGAAGGGCTTACCTTAAACAAAATACAATTAAATTAAACTAAACAAGTTTGAGTGGACGTCCCAATCTCCCTATATAAAATGGGGATTGGTGTTCATATAACCTTACACACTATTAGCGGAAAACTAAACAAGTTTACAATAGCAGTTCTTAATAAACTCGACATTTTTCGGGTCAATTGAATAATCAACAAACAACTTATTTGATTATATTTTTACAGAAAAATGCTGGACTAAAAATTTACAGTTTCCTATTTTAAAAAAAATTTATAAAGAATTTATAGTTTCTACACTAAAGTGCCATAACGAAACAAAGACATGAGTCGAATCTCGAATCATTAACGTTATTGAGTACCTAGGAATATTACTTATAAACTTATGACTTTTGCATAAAATATATACAACTTTTTTAGCTGTTATTTTGTTATGTTGTGAAAACTTTTTTTCGTGTGAAAACTTTTTTTCGTAAATCATAATACTAACAATCATAGGTGAGAAAGAGGGGGGGGGCAGGGTGGGGTCTACCCCTCTAGCCTCGAAATTTTGGAACCCCAATAGACGAAAATCTAGGACCCCCTCCTCCCCCCAAATTTTCGAATTTTTTAACCCTGACCTCCCTCTAGAATTTTAAATCTGACCCCCTCCCCTCCCCCCTCGGAAAAATTTTAGGTACTTTTTTTATTCTAAATTTTCTTCCAAAAACAAGAATTTTCATCACATATTCATGCTTTTACACCCTTTTTATACCAGAATATCGTTTTTTATTCAACAAAATGTAGTATTATCCTATAAAAAGAACAATTATTAAAATTATTATGGTTTAAAACTGTTTTGCTTTGGACACCGGACCCCACCTGACCCCCTCTAGATTTCAAAGTTTCGCACCCTGGACCGACCCCCCTAAAAGCTAGGGGGGTCCGGACCCCCCTGGGAACTCCCCTCCTAGAATTTAAAATTCCATTTACCCCGGGTAACCACCCCCCTAGCTTCCCCGACCGTTCTCACCTATGATAATATTTTTTTTTCTTTTCTTTCTTTTTAATAAAATTTATTGTTTTATTTCCGAGTAATCAACGCTTTGGTTGATTGTTTGATTTTTCGTACACCCAGTTATCGAATAAACGATTGACTGTCTATTCCTACACAAAACTAAAGTTCTCCCTTCAGATATACCGAATAAAGTAAACAATTTTCGGATTT
>JASAMX010016827.1:0-13718 GCA_030248175.1 Microlaimidae sp. YZB2_3
AAATTTTTCATTAGGTGAAAATTTTAAAAAAAGCTGCTGGGGTACAAGTTTTTAATTACTTTTTAATCGGCAAATCTAAGCAGCAAAACACTTTTAAATTTAAATATTGTTTTATTATTACAGCTCAGTTTTCATGCCACAAATCACAAACAATTAAAAATAGAACATTAAAAAAATAATAAATAACAAGTTAGGCTTTAGAGTTATTAACGGTTTTTGGGTTTCGGCGGTATGAGACTTACCCCATTGATTTTTGTAAGTCCGCTGAGTCCATGTCGAGTTTACCCCTCTCCAAAAGCCAAATGTACGTTATTCTGGAAAGATCTTAGCAAAACTTAAAAAATTATTATGATAAATTTTTATTTTTATTATTTAATGTTGTATTTTTCCCAAACAAATTGTAAAATAAAAAGAACCGCCACTTGCTTTTAATTTATAATTATTGGAAGTTTGTATAAATGAACTAAAACAAAAATGATAATGTTACATTTTATCCAACAAACTCAGCAGCCATTGCATTAATATATTGGAAAAATAAAGGAAAGTTATGCGCAAAGCGAAACGATATCTGATAGTGAAGGAAAGCGGAGCGAAGATTAAAAAGACAAAAAAAAGGTTAAAAAAAATCTTTAAAACGAAAAAAAGGCAAGCACGAAAAGACATCTACCACACTACTACACCGACCGACCCAGCCGAGGGATGAAATTTCCTGCTTTTAAAAAAATTCCCTCAGCAGCCTAAGCAAAAACTTAAAATCAAGCTAAATTTAATGTTTTTGTTTGATTCGAGGTTTTTCTAAGATTGCTTAGGTCGGTCGGTGTAGTAGGTGTAGTAGTGTGGGCAGGTGTCTTTTCAGGATTACCAGGAAATTCAAGCCCAGCAGATTGTCGCCGAGCATCATACCGCCAACATAAGAACGCCCGCACTTGAACGCCGGCGCTAGACTCGCCAAGCATCAAGACCGCCGCAGTACGCCTTGGTTCAAGAAAGGACGTTAACAACTTCCCCGCCTAGGTGGTATAAACTTCCCCCAATGAATAAGAAAAACCTATAAAAAGAATATAGAAAAATTATTTTTAATTTAATATTTAAACAAAGCAAGTTGTGTTAACAATAAACGATAATTCAAAAATTTATATTTTTTCTTGAAATTAAGAAAAAACTTTGTAAACGGTTAGTTTTTTAATAATTTAAAAACCTGTTTTTCCTCAGCCTAAGCGAAACCTAAACATCAAATTAAATTTTTATGATAAATTTATACTTAGTGGGGTTTTTTTCAGATAACTATTTTTTCTGAAGCCTAAGCAAAACCTAAAAATTAAACAAAAGTTTATACTTAATAGTTTGTTTTGCAAAGACAAAAAAAAAAACTAAAACTTTTTAGTTTTGGGGAGTTTATACTGTCGTAGTGCTGTGTTGATATAAGTCTCTGCAGGTAGCGGAAACCAAAAATTTGCATAAAATTTATATGCAATACTGCGGCGTTCTAATGCTTGGCGTTCTAATGCTCGACGTTCAAGTGCGCGGCGTTCTAATGCTGGCGGTCTAATGCTCGGCGATCAAGTGCTGGCGTTCAAATTTCCGGACACCGTCTTTTAGTGCTTGCCAAAAAAAACAGTGAATTTCCAGCAGCAGCATGAATAATAGTACTAAACAACCATTTAAAAGTGTACAATATCACCAGCAGTGATCATTTTCTCAAAGATTTTGGACAATTTTCGTTGTTTTTTTATTTTTGAAGCTGACCCAAAAAGGGGCCATAAAAGGGGCTATTTTTGGGAGAAGGGGCTAAAAAAGGGGCTAAGGGCTATTTTCAAATTTTAGGGGCTATCGGCCCAAAAAAGGGGCTAAAAATAGCCCCAAAGGGGCTAACCTGGCAACCCTGCCAGTTTGTAAAAGTAAAGCTTCTATAAATTAAATCTTAAGGACTACTAAAAGCTTGGAGTCAAAATTTTGATTCTGATTTTTCGGGTGTCCGGAGGATTTGTCCTTTACAATATTCGTCTTTAAATATCTCGTCTTTAACATCTCGTCTTTGGAAAGCTCTTCTTTTAAACATCTTGTTTCGAAAAACTTGTTTTTGGATGCTATTTTATGAACGCATTTTCAAAATTGCAAGTTTTCGCCTAAACAATAAAATTTTGTTTAATTATTAGGTTTCACTTAGGCTTAGGAAAAAAATAGGTTCTTACTTTTTAATTCAAAAAGCACATTATTAAATACAAATTTACTAAGATAAAGTTTTGCTTAATTATTAGGTTTCGCTTAGGCTTAGGTTCGCAGTTTTTTGAAACAAATCATTAAATATAAAAGTTTATCATGGTAAAATTTAGCTTGATTTTTAGGTTTTGCCTAGGAAAAAAAGTTTTCGATCCATTGTTTAAGTCGCAAACTACGAGAAACTTGTGTTTTCAAAAGTACGTTTACAAAATCGCATCCAAAAGACGAGTTTTCCAAAAACGAGTTGTAGAAGACGAGATGTTGGGAGACGTAATGTAAAAGACGAAATTTCCGGGAACCCCAATAAAAGAAAATAAAATTGCTAAAATAATACGGACTAAAAATGTTACAAAAATGTGTTCGTGCATTTTAAAGTAAAACGTGGTAAAACTGCAAAATAAGCGTCATTTTTTATATAAAAACTCAGTGTTTAAGTTATTGCGATGTGTCTATAAATAATTAATAAATTTAACTTTTTAACTAAAACGCAAACGTTACCTATAACAATACGGTATCTTGGAAAAAGTGCCCTCGTGAAAAATAGCTTCATCCGAAAATTAATTTTTAACTGGAGCAATGTTGAGAGGGGAAAATATCGCGCAATTTTTTTTAAAATCATTATCTGACGACATATTAATATCAATAGCATTCATGAAAGTGTTTTTTAACAGTATTCAACAATAAGAATGGTAAAAGAAAGCGTGTAAATAGTCAAAAATCTACTCACATATAGCAATTTAGGATCGCTGGAGTCAAAAAACATAAAAACAAAAATAGTAAACTTGAAGCCAAAAGTTTTTCATAATATGAAAAACAGATATTTAAAATGCTTTAGTCATTTTAGACAAATAAACCTTCAGAATACGGCCCTGCGCTTCAAATTCTACCTGGTTGTAGCAGTGATGACAATTCTTACAACAAAAAGAGAAACATTAATAACGGAATTTTTAACAGGTTCAGTATCAAAACTGGGTTTGTTTGTAAAACAATTCATATTTTCAAAATTATGTTTTGGAGGTGAAATAATATTAACAGTTTTAAACGAATTAGAATCTTGTATTTTAAGATCTTGGTTTAAAACGTTAGCATATTTTTTAGTTAAAAGAATTTTTATTTAGTTGCTATTTTTAATTTTATCGGTGCCATGCCAACTCACCTAAATTTGTGCCATCGGCTGAAATTATTTTCCTGCGCAAAATTATGAACTAAACTGTGTATGGCTAAATCGATCGTTATTTCTGTCATTTATATATAGCCATACGTACGCGGTTTTTTTTTATAATTTAGTGCATTGTAAAAATAACAGCAAGTGACCGAAATTAAGGCTGGCCGAATTTAAGTCACTTGCCCTAAGTAGTCAAAAAATTTTCTTTGTGCTATTTTAAAAATTAGCGCAATTTATGGGTTACAACAGAAATATTAATATTGTATTATGTTTTCTTCATGAGCACACTATTAAAATTAAAATAAAGAAATAATAGAAAAATGTTTAGCTCGGTTTTAAGATTTTGCTTATAATTTTCATAGGAAAGCTAAGATTTAACTTTTTATTAGTCATGAGTTTTATCCTATAATAAAAATCACTATTTCGATTTTTTTGATTTCGATATGTTCTTGAATGAAGAATGTTAATAGATTTATTTCACAATTAAAACAGTTTGCCAAATTCGTTCAACTATGATTAAAAATAGTCTAAACCCAGAATGTTTTTTCAAGAATTTAGAAATAAATAAAAAAATAAAAGTGTTATATCTCAATCTAAAATAATTGCAAAAATTTTAAATAAATACTAATAAAAGTTTTTCAAAGGCAAATCCATCATTTTTAATTACTCACTGAAGAGCGTTAAATGTAAATTAAATCTAAACCAAAATTTTACCGTTTAAAATAGTCTAAACAAGGAATTTTTACCCTGACGACAAAGTTTTTTTTATTTTAATAAATCAATATATTTTTCAAATTACATGTCCCGTTTCAAGATATGCTCTAAACTTTTGATAATATTTAAAGAGCAAAAATGCTAATTAAGTTTTTTTAAATATGAAAATAAATTCATTTTTGATTTTGGGAATCTTAGAGAAACCCGTTCTATTTATATTTAATTTATACAAGAGTACCACATAGAAAAACATATAAAACTTGCAAATCATGTTCCTTTTATTTATGTTCAGTTAAAGTTGCACAAAAAATTTAAATTTTTTTTCATATTGTTATAAATTTAGCTTTAATGTTTCTTAATAATTGTTGAAATAAAAAAAAATATAATAAAACAAATCACTTAAAAATTGCAAAACAGAGCTTTTTTTACAGGAAAACAACTGGAGATTTCAAATGTTATATGTTTTGTCACTACTAAAGAGTTAGACTTTTCTTGTTTTAATGCTTGTTTTAAACATATTCATGCTTTAAATTTTAAATTGCAACTCTAAAATCTTTGTGAGAAATTTATTCCAGGCACAAACATGATTGTCACGTGTATGTTCTCACAATGTTTTCGAAAATCAAGATAGTGAGTGTGCACAAACTCGATGTGAACTTTTACACCCTCACAACTCGTTAATACTCGTTGTAAATATTCAGTGAATCATGTCACTTTTATGTGGAGAGTTTATGCGTACTCAAAGTCCCGTTTGCGGACGAAATGTTTTTTTTTTAAAATATACCGCGTTAGAAAGCTGATTCCCTTCATAATAAAGCTAAAAATTTCGTTTTATTATCATTGCTATCGATTATTCTTGCCGCTGAGAAAATCTGGGATAGAAAAACAAGAGAAATCGAAGAATAAACATTAAATTGAAATTTAGTGAAATTAAAATAAATCATGCCTTTAACATGTGGCGATTGCTGCAGAATGTTCTGCTCCTTGATAATACCGGTGAGTTGTTTTTCAATAAATAGTTACAATTTTCCTTAAAAATAGTCTAAACAATCGAATTAAAGCAGTTTATCGCAGCTTATATCAACCAATCTTACCTCAAACTTTTATGATTTCGATTGGTTGATATACATAAGTGACGCTAAATTGTTTTGATTTAGTATATTCCTGCATCACCTCCCCCCTATTTTCGTTCCATGAACAAATAAATCAACCACGTCTGGTTCGATTTTGCACTAAAGTACTGTGCATTTATCACATCTAAACCATCATCGTCCGACGATCTCCAAGAAAAATCTTAAATAATAACCGCTTAAATACCCCACCGCAAACGCAGGTACGCATGAAAAGTCACAAACGCACGAACACGCGAAATCTTGTCTCAAAAGTATTTGTGACCATCTTACTTTTTTCAGCCCAAATAATACCACTGACTGGTCAATATTCAAACTACAAAAATAAGTCTTTATTTTTAGGGTTTATTTCAGTTGTAATTTGTATAAATCTTTTTTCAGCCAATCATTTTTATTTCTTGGGTTTAATTTATGTAAATTCTTTTTTAGCCAATTGGTGTATTTTGCGAAAGAGGATGTGGATGCGATTTGTTCATTAATATTTTGCTGACTTTGTGCGGCTACGTACCTGGCCTAATACACGCTTGCTATATCATCGTGAAATATTGATTTTTATTTGTGTGATTAAATAATGTGTATAAAATATTGCTGTAACGTTTACAAGCTTTTGTGTCTTTCCTGTCTATGTATTTACATGACAAAATAAATTTATTATTTATTTATTTATTTAATATTTTTTTACAATAATGCGTACTCACTATTAAAAATAGTAAGTGGGTCACAAAAAAAAATGATTTAAACATTTTTGTTTTAAATGATTTTTAGGCCTGGGATATACTTATATACCTTCGTCCAAAATATCTAAAGTACAAAAACCAAAAAGTTTAATTTTGGGTAAACTAAAAGTGATTTTTTTTATTTTTCAACTTTTTTTTTGATGAAAAGTCAAGCGTATGAAAAAAAAAATGCCATTAGAATTCATCACCCAATATTGAGTTTTTTTTGTTTTGCCTTCTCGATACTTAAAATGAAGTATGAAATATTTATCAATCTTAACTTTGTTACTATTTATAAAATATTCGATAAAATGGGAGTTTAAAAAAGTGTTGTATTCTAAAATTATACTTACAAATAGTTTATTATAGTTAAGTTTTGATTTTTAGTTTAATTGCATTAATTTACACTAATGAATTCTGAGCTTCAGGAGATTCACTTGTGCAGTCCATACAAACCAATGTTACTGCGATTTCAATAATATAAACAGTATGTAGGTGGGATAACTGACTTAAATTCGGCCAGCCTGAATTTCGACCACAGACAAGCTATTTCGCTCTCCAGGCGCAAAATTATGTAAACCAACTGAAAACATAAAGAACAGTACACGACGATCTATCTAGCTACTTTCAGTTTATTATACATAACTGTGCACATAGCACAAATAACGGCAAACACTAAATTCCACCGACTCCAACTCCGACTCCGCCTCAAATTTCTGCAAATTATATATTGATGTGCAGGTTAAGCTTAGGTTTAGACCTGGAATAAAATTTGCATAATACTAAAAGCTACGGTAGATTACGGTAGAATTTGGACGGAGTGTGGGAGTAGGAATAAATTGGTTTTCATCCACCCCCCTCCCTCCCGCCGGAATAACAGCCGGTAGCCAAAACCTAGGCTGACCGAATTAAAGTCAGTTAACCTAAATCTTGTATCTGCGCATTCAGTCACTCCAGTGTGTAAAATTTGATTTTATGCTTGCCTGAACGAAAAAGAGAACAATTATTAAGTCAGACGATTGCTCGCATCACTTTCACGGAACAACGACGAGCGCTGCCAATTAGCTCAAAGAATGGGCTATCATGAAAAAGATCTCCTTGGCTTTTATGACCGGCTCTCTGCGTTCATTGGTTGTCAAAAATTTAAATTCTGAATCCATATTGGCTGACTTTTTGAGACGTTCTAACACTAAACAATTTCCGATTAAAAGGCGGGTTTAAACTAGAGTGTGAAAGTGCGTTCGCAATTGTTGAATCTCATTAATGTTTTAGTTGGAAAACTGGGCAAGAAATACTGAAGTACTGTATTGAACATCATAATGAACGTGTGCTACCAGTTGTACACTTTTCGGTAAATTAAAGCAAACTAAAACAATTTTTAAATGTTTTTCGATTACTGCAGAACATTAATTTATCAAAAAACTTTGGCATTTCATTATAAAAAAAACAAATCAAATATTTATGACAAAGTGAAAGTGCAGGTTATCCTAACTAATGTGTTTTTAACTAAACATTGATTTTTTTGGAGCTATATATCAGCCCAATTTTAATGTTATTTACTAGCAGTATCTTTATAAATTCCATATTTCATTTTTTTTATTTTGCAAATTAAAACTTAAACAAATAAGTGTAGTACCGTACTGATAACGTATACTGTGTAGTATGACTGCGAATTTTAATAATTACAAGCAGCCCGTGTCAGCCATACAGCTGACAAATAATTTTTCCCGCATTTTTTATATTCATTTACTAATCCTTTTTTTTAAAATTCAACACTTCTATGCCATTATAGTGACTGTATGCTTTACAATGATACCTCAGTTAACCCGCACTCCATTTCGTCGTTGGGGAGAAGAATCTTTTGCTGTTTGGTGAAAATATGTTGTCCAGTACAAAGATGTCCATGTTAATTTTTTACTAAATTCAACCTCCTTATGATGCTCCCTGAACTATAAGGTTTACCTATAATATCTCATTTACCCCAATCTTTTTTGTGATTGGAGAGGAAGGTCTTTCCCTCTTTGATAAAAATAAGTTGTGTAGTATAAAGATGTCCATGTTATTATTTTAAAAGTTCAACCCGTTTATGACATTCTTCCAGACTGTAAGCTTTGCAATGATACCTCATTTAGTCCAAACTGTTTTGTGGTTGGGGAGAAGCCACCCCCCCCCCTGTTGGTCAAAATGCGTTGTCCAGCATAAAAATGTCCTTGTTATTTATTTTTTGAAACATTCAACCTTTTTATGACATTCCTTGAAACTTAAGCATTGCAATGATATCTCATTTAGCCCAATTCTTTTCGTGGTTAAAAAGAAAGTTCATTTTCCCTTTCAATAAAAAAACTAGGTCCAGCATAAAGATGTCCATGTTCATTTTTCCAGAAACATGATATTCTGCCTTTACATTGGGGAATTACTCTTACCAATTTGTTTGAACCAATTCAAAGATAAAAACTTTTCAACTTTCAAAGTCCATAGGGCCGTTTTTGTGAAAATGTCTTGCCAACCAAAAGATGTCCATGCGATTTTTTTTAAATTTCAACCCCTTTATGACATTCCCCTGTCTGTAAGCTTTGCAATGATATCTAATTTAGAAGGTCGTTCCCTTCGAGGAAGGTCGTTCCCTTCTTTGGTGAAAAAGCGTTGTCCAGCATTAAGATGTCCATGTTAATCTTACCAAAAAATATGACATTTTGGTTTTACATTTATGGCATTCTCCAGACTGTAAGCTTTGCAATGATACCTCATTTAGTCCAATCCGTTTTGTGGTTGGGGAGAAGCCACCCCCCCCCCCCCTGTTGGTCAAAATGCGTTGTCCAGCATAAAAATGTCTTTGCTAATTACTCTTATCAATAAAGTCGAGACAATTCAAAGACAAAAAAATTTTCAATAAAATCCAAAGGTTTTCCCCCTTTTGTGAAAATGTTTTGTTCAGGCTAAAGATGTCTGAGCAAAATTTTTCTGAGATTCAAACTTTTTATGACATTCCTCGGATTGTAGGCTTTGCAGTGATATCTTATTTAGCCCAGTCCCATTTGTGGTTGGGGAGTAAGGTAAATTCCTTTCTTTGGTGAAAAAAAAAGTTGTCCACTATAAAGATGTCTATGTTCATTTTTTCTAAAAAACATGATATTCTGGCTTTACATTGGCTAATTACTCTTACCAATAAGTTTAAGCCAATTCAAAGACAAAAAATTTTTTTAACTTAATGAGTTTGAGCCAATTCAAAGACAAAAAATTTTTTAACTTCCAAAATCCATAGGCTGCCCTCTATGGTGAAAATGCGTTGTCCAGTCTAAAGATGTCCATATAAAATTTTTCAAAATTTCAACCCCCTTACGACGTTCCCCGGGCTATAAGCTTTCCAATGATGCCTTATTCAACCTACTCCGTTGGGTGATTGAGGAGGAGTTTGGGAACACACAGGCACTACACACACACACACACACACACACACACACACACACACACACACACACACACACACACACACACACACATTAGCGTATTTTAATTGATTATTGATTAATAATAATAACTATAATTATTATGATATTATAATTATAATAATAATATAATAATTATAATTAATTAATTATAATTATAATTATTATGAATTATTATTATGATTATAGTTGATTATTTAGCGTATTTTAATTGATTTTTTTTTGTTTTTTTATGTGCTTTGAAATTTGATATTTCATTTACAAATTTTGTAGTCAAAATATAAAATAGCTAAATCGACTCATAGGTTATCACAAAAACTTATTTAAATTTATTCAAAAGTCATCTTGCGAGTTATCCAGACGAAGCCTCAGCTAGCGCATCGGTATTTTTCGTGAGCTATAGTCTTTCCACAACGTACGTGTTACCCAAAACATAAGGTTTTCAACATTAACCAATCAAGTAGTCTATATGGCATCAAAATTAACCAATCCTCATAAATAAATTTATGGCTAATTTTCAAAATTTTGAAATAAAATTATAAATAGGCTTTGGCAAAAACATCTGTAAGCTTCGTTGTTGTGACTATCTAAAATTCAGGAGGCGAATTGTATTTAAGCTAGAAACTGTGAAATTATTTTTTTTTGGTCGAAGATTCTGCATCCTACATAACACACGACGTTCGCGCGCTTTTTGATTTTTATTATATTTTTATTTTCGAAGAAGATTTTTATTTGAGAATTTTAATTTGTAAGTCCTGGCCAGGCAGAGTTAGAACTGTTTTTACTGAGAATATAGATTGAGATTTGATTTTAGAAATTTATCTTTGAGATTTATTTTTGAGAAAAAGATTTATTTTTGAAGAATTATGGGCAAATAAATTCTAGCTGACCGCGATATTTACAGTATTGAATAGACTATTTAACAACAAAAACATTCAAAATTTTTCACTAAAGCGAATTAATAACAAAGATTAAACACTGTATTTTAATAATTATTTATCAAATTACTTAATTATATTAGTACAGTTTTCGGGTTTTGACCCCAGTAAAATTGAAGATAAAACGGCTTCAATAAAACTTTATTCCAACGTTTCGAAGCCACTACGTGCTTCTTTTTTAGAGGGTCTAAAAACAAACAAACAATTAGGGTATTATTTTGGGAATACAACAAATAAATACATTCATGATAATAGTCAATTAAAACAATATAAAAATAATATAAAAACAATGGAAACTCGGTAAAAAAAGAAATAAATCAATAATTGGTAGTGTTATGATAAAACGGTGCATAGACTTTCTTTGTGGACGGCAAGAAATCAGTAAATCAAATCACTCAGGAACTTTCTAATGTAAACATAAATGTTGTCATAATTAGGAGAAAAGTAGACATAAAAATGAATTTGAGAAGTATCTCAATAAAAGACTTGAAAAATGAATGAAAAACTGGTTAAAGTTGAAGCATTTCCTTGGGTAAGTGTTTTTTTGCAGCCGATAATAGCATGGGATGTATTTCTGTTTTTGCTGTATTTAACGAGCGCGATTTGGAGTTTAAGTTTATTAATAAAGCTTCTTTTTTAATAAATCGTCAGAAAAGCGTTTTTTGGTAATGTAAGCGGATTTATCGAGTATTTTAATGTTTGTGAAGTCAATATTGTGCTGAGTTTCTGTATTATGTTGTTTTAACGCTGAGTTTGGGTCTTTTTTGTGTTCTTTGATCCTAGTGTTTATTTTTCGAATTGTCTTTCGAATTATTTTTCGAATTTTTCGAATTACTTAATTTGGAACCTAAATGCAAATTTTTTAAGGGCTAAAGTTGGTTGATTTATGTATATTTTGTGAAAAGGTGGAAAAAAATTCTGCGTTTTTATTTGTTTTAAAAAAAACACGCCATTACCGCACATAGTTTAATTGGTCTTCTCGTGTTTAATGTCCTAATGTGTATTGGAATTTTACTGTGTAAAACGCTTTATGTCAAAATAGTCTACGACATAAGGCGTTTTACATAGTAAAATTCCAATACACATTTAGCCGAAAGTTGAAATTAAAATAATATTTAAATAAAAACTTCTATTAATTTAACGTGTAAACACTAAAGGCAAAATATAAATTTGATTGGATTTCTAATAATGTAGTGATTAATGTTTAATTTCGTAAAAATGCGAACATAAAAATAAAATTATGATCATAATACCGAGCACCGAATATATAAGTAGGAATTTATTCCGTAGCAAGCTGATGTAGTGGTTCGAGGCGGTCGGCCTCAGACCGCAGGGTCGGGAGTTCAAATCCCAACGAAGTCTCTTTTTTATTTTTTCGTTCGGGAATTTAAACTTATTAAAATTTTATTTTGGAAATCGAATCGAAACCTATTTTTCACTTTTTGTATCTGGAGGTATAAATTATAATTAGTTATTTTTCTTTTTTTGGCAGATAGAATATAGCTACATAATACTTACTTGGTGTTCTGTTTTTTGGAAAAATTATTTTTCGAAAGATTATTTACGTATAAAATCCACAACAATATTTCTTGCAGGATTTTTAATTAAAAAATCAACCATTATTATATCAAAAAAAAATTAAACAATAGACTCCAAGAAGCTTTTTACATTACAGCACTTTAATTTTAATTTTTTTGTGTCAAAAGCAAAATATCTACATCAAAAACCCGGTATCTACATCAATCACTAGCAGGTCTATTTTTTATCTTATTTTGATAATACCAATCAATAATCAATTAATTGATTTTTTTTAAATATCTAAAAATATCTGAATTTTTTTTATTAAAGTCAATTTTGATCAGTTTAAATAAAATTTTCACAGTTTTTAATAAATTCCCGGTACAAAAAGTGAAAACGAGACTATTGGGATTCGAACGCCCGACTTTGCAGTCGGAGGCCGACCGCCTCAAACCATTAGACCATCAGATCATCCGCCTTGCCGTGGGCGGCAGGTTGTAATGTAACTAGGGTTAGCTCCAAGGAGCAGGGCGTGGACTAGTGGTGGACATGTGGCTCGGACTTCATATGGTTTGCGGGTTGGAAGGTTGCGCGCTTCAATCTTGGCGGGCAGGTGTTACAACTCCCGTTGTGTTAATGTTTCAGAAATATGACGCCTTATAAATATGAGTTGTAATGTAACACTGTCGAACGATGGTGTAACGCAGCACGTCATTCAATGAGCTACTGAGGCTGGAGATTACAGGTTCAAGTCCTGTATTGCTCATTTTTCAGTCAAAAAATCAAAAACAGCGAATTATTTCGCATTCTTTCTTTCTAAAACTCGATTTATTTAGCCTCATATTTCTGGAATTTACATTTGGTGAGCGATGATGTAACGCAACACGTCAGTCAGTGAGGTACTGAGGCTGGAGATTACAGGTTCAAGTCCTGTATCGCTTATTTTTCAGCCAAAAAAGCTAAAAACAGCAAATTGTTTCGCATTCTTTCTTTCAAAAACTCGATTTATTCGACCTCACATTTCTGGACGTTACAACGGTAAAAGCTTTGTTATTTTACGAAGGTGATATTTTGCTCCGAATCTGACTACTATGATAGGTAATTTTCCACGTATTATCAAGGTCATACCTAGGTGAGCCGGAGAAGAATAGGTATTTTTGTGCCCGCGACGTACACGTTTTCTATAGTGCATGTTTTCTATAGGCGCCAGGCTCAGCGAGCGACCGGATCAGTAAACTATAGCAAATTAAAAATAATGGTCAAAGTTAGTGCGCGTTATTGGATGCACGGTAGCAATATTTTAATTCTAACCAAGTATACAGTATTGCGTACCACCTGGGATACGCACCTGACCTAAGGGATACGCAGAGTGAACTGCGGGAAATTTTACGCACAACAATGGTTGGAGGAAGATATTACCACTGTGGGACAAAAGTTTTCGCTTGGAACCGAGGAAAAACTAATTATAAAAACGGGTTTAAAATGTTTTTTTACTATTTAAGTAAAACTATGTACTCCGGTCTTCGGAAGTGCTTTAAAAGTAAATAAACTGTAGGTTATTTTTTGTTATGGAACTGCTGAGCGAAGCTGCGGATATTCCTCCGCCTTAAAAACCTGGCAGGAGCTCTGGAGCTTGTTATTGTGCAGAAATGGTTGGCACAAGAGCGAGTGCACTATAGTTTTTGTCAGTTCTATTGATTGAAGAGAATTTTTGGAACTTATGTAATTTTAATGTGAATTCTTTGTAATTAACAAAAATATAATTCAAGTCAATTAGACAAACTCTTTTTATTTTATTAAGAAAAAGCAACAATAACAGAATGGAGAAAAACGATGGAAATTTGAATGTAAGAAAATTCTCGAAGAATATA